>JAASLG010000136.1:0-39962 GCA_013365235.1 Cercospora sesami
AGAAGTGGCTGGCTATATGCTGCGTCTTATGCATCATCATTACATCTCAAAATGATGAATCCTGGCTGCATACCACAGATGCAGTTCGCGCCGCCTCGAGCCCTGCAGGTCAATTTGTACCCATCGATCTTCCATGGATCGTGCTCACCCGTTAGCTGAGCTGCTCACCAGTGCACGCTGCTCCTTCAGAGATCGTGACCTAGACGAGCATGCTCTGTGGGCATATTCCAGCAATGGCTGCCGTGACAGGATCTCCAGGCTCGAATGCCAGACTGCTGGAACTTCGCTTTCGACATGCGAGTGATTGACGTAGCAAGTGAGCACGAATTCAACATCCACCACATCTTGCGTAGCGCATCGTAGCATGTGGACAAGAAGCATAATTGCTGGCTCACGCAGCAGCGCAGACTTGCTTCGTCTCATGCTTGGTTGGTCTGTAATTCATCTGCTTCGGTACCTTCCACCAACTGAACATTCTTCGTTCCAATATAAGCTCACGGAAATGCAGTTTTATTGGCTGGTACACCGTCCTGCCACAGGTCGACATAATCTGTTTCGCCTCTCAGCAGTTGGTCGAAGTTCATTTTTGTGCTCCATCGGACGTTGCGGGTGTACGCAAATTCATTGACTCCCTCGCCATGATCCTCGATTTCGCTGAAGCTAGCTTTCGAGCCGATAGGCCTGTGATGTTGACAGAGTTGGGGCGTTACAGTCAAGCAACTATGTCGTGCTCTGCCAGCGCTTTCATCGCATGCCTGTCCCATCATAATATCCATTGCGCCATTCACTTTCTTGAACCAAAGCTCATCGAAGTCGACGTGCTCCTGTTTGGGAAACACCGTAGGCCAGTGAGCACACATTCATCCGTGCGCGGTGGAGACGCGCGTATGCTCTGGATATTCCCTGATGAGAGCATCACTGCCCCGTTCCTTGTCGCAGTGCTAAGGCTAAGGCTCAGGCACAGTCTCGTCATTTGGTATCACAACTCTACCACTGCGGATTCTTGAGTCGGTTTGGAGAAGTTCGATGCCACAATGCCCTAACCACAGCACATCCCAACGCTGAGGATCTCCGTATGGCGACGAAAGTGGCAAAATCGACAAGTCATCGTTCAACTCGGTTGTCTCATCTTCTGTTCCTGGCTGCACAAGGAGCCTCGATGCCTGGGCGAAATCGTACATCTGCGACTTGATGCGTACGTCCCAATCCACGTCCCCTCCCATCACTAGCGCAGAGGTGATGTTTTGCTCTACTATTGTGTCTGTTATTCATGATCTAAACGCCATGTCCCGCAACGAGAGACCGATATATCCTCTTTGTCAGTAGCGAAGCTGCACATGTGCCGCGTAGCAGCGCTTCCGGTTGTGGCTCGCCAGTGATTGCTCAAATATCTCCTGGCAGTTCAGTATGAGAGGTACAAAGTGTCTTCTTCATTTGAAATTTATCGCCGTCGGTCGTTTGACTGAATGCTGCATCACATGTTTTCCCTATGGTTCTTCACGCTTCTTTTCCCTATCGAGTCCATCTTTACATCCCCGCAAGAACGACGAGAGCAGATTCATCACTCCCCCAGGACCAGGGCCTTCGAGAGTCTACGATGGCAACCCGGTCTGGAGACTGAACAGCAGTCAGCGTATAAGCTGGACGACGAATGTGACGTCCTACCGCATAGAACTGTGGCAGCAGAACCCAGCTTCGTCTTATGCGTACAGTATCAGCACGGTCTATGGTTAGTTGAAGCCCTTCGCACCCTGCAAAGAACGGTCACTGACGAAAATATTAGACACTGCAATAGCAGGAACTGGCGCGGGTGCGCATTCCACGTCTTGGGATGTCCAGTTGTACACCTCCAACCTCACGTTTTCGCCCATCTACTTCTTCTGGCTCAAGCCCAACAGACCTGACGGTATTACTTCGCACTACTTCAATATAATAGCAGAAATCGAAGATGATTTGCAGTCTGGCGGTGAAATCGGCGGCAGCAATGTTGGCAGTAGCACCGTGGCTATTCCTTCTGCGACTCGAGCTGCGGAAGCTATAAATAGCACGGCCGTAGCGAATGGCCAAGACGTTCGGAGCGAAGGCAGTGCAGGTTCACTGTCTCCCACGCTGAAGATTGGCATCGGCTTGGGAGTTGGCTTAGGTGTACCCTTTCTGTTGATCGCAGGGGCATTTCTCGGCTTGAGGATGAGAAGGTCGCGACAAAATTGAGCAGCAAACGCAGCATTCCGGGAGTCGATGCCAGCGCATCACTTGCCGCGATATGTTGAGCACATGCCGATTGATCGTATGGATGGTCGAGGCAAGCAAGCCTCGGTCTACCAGCTCTCGGACTACGGGAAAACGCCGCGACTGGTTTCACGAGCAGAGTTGGGATGACACGGGACTGGCTTCGGGGTCCATGGAAGTCGGACAGTGGCAGGAAGAAATGAACAGAGGATGTGTTGTCATTGGGGCCCATTGTGCCAAGTTGGTAGTATGCACTCGAATCCCGTTCAGGCGGGCATGGTTTCCGGTCTCCTGGATTGAGTGCTCCGGGTCCATTCCTGGTGCTTATCTGGTGCTTTGCTGTGCCTTTGAATGATTGTGCGCTTTTGAAACGTGATGTCTCGATCATGGTCCTCCACATTCGCAACTCATCACTTCCGATTCCTCGAGCCACATGGCATCGCGAACTATTTCATCTCGCGTCGACATCTGCCAGGACGGTAGACACGCTTACGTTCCAGTCTGTTGTTATGAATCGGTCTCAGTCGTCAAATCCACCAAAATCGTCGCCGCCCACAATATCGCCATCCTCTCCGTCCTCGTGGGCGGAGCCCGTGGTCTCATTCGCATCGGGGTCTTCGCCTGTCCTCCATCTTGTTCCCTCAAAGAGTCTCTCATCCTCTAGGCTTTCCTTGGCCCTTTGCCTCACACTTTTTACTAAGCTCTCCTTCTGCAACTTCCTGACTGGCTTCATGACTTTCTCGACAGGTGCAGCATTCTTATCCGAGTCCGTTTTTTCCAATTCGTCCACCCAGATATCCAGCACATGTAACTTCAGTCCGACCGGCACTTTCACGTCCCTGATACTCAATGGACCTCCGTCTTCTTCCAATACGTTTAGGTATTGCTCCACTTCCCACTTCCTTTTGGCACATATCTCGAAGCCCTTGTTCACATAACACCTCACCAAATACAAGTACTTGTCCATCCTCAGGCTGTCAATCGAGCCCCATTCTCGTGCAATCGTCCTCCAAAATGCCTGCAACCACGGAAGCACATTCTCTTGGGCGAGAACATCTGTGAGGGCAGCCAAGTCGCGGGCAAGTCGTTGCTGGTTTCGCGGTTTATCGGACATGAACATGCAGTAATGCAGGCCCTTCCAGAGCTTCAGGAGATCCAGTGGTGTGAAGGCTGCGGAGCGTGAGAGGTAGGTGCGAAGTGAGGAAAGGGCCCGATCGCGAATGCTTCGATCTGCAGGCGGTCAGGAAATGTGAAGACGAATGCAGGTGAGCGAGCTGACCACTTGACGCGAGTTGTTTGATGAATGGGTTCGAAGCTGAGCCCTTGTGCGCTTTGGTGGCTGCCATGTCGGAATCTGTTGCGCAGGTAGTGCGTGCAACACGATACTCGAAGTCGAGAACTTTTTCGAAGTCAAGCTCATTGATCTTCGGTGATAAGATCCGGAGACCCACGGCTCACTTAATGGCACGTGCGTTCGCGCGTCGCGGCAACGTCTTTCGTGTAGTTTCCCAGGAGAAAGCAATTAATGCTAGCCTCTTATTAGAACTAATAAAACTATATAAGACCATATGAGGATTTATCTCTATACTTTATTTGTTTAATTAATTAGAGCGATATCTTTACTGAAGAGCACGTGACTCAACAAGTCTCGCGCTAGCGCAAACCTTAATCGACGCGTTCGACTTCTCTAAACTAATCTCTAAGCTTCTAATAGTTTACTTACTACCTTGCTACCTTGGAGCCCTCCTTTTACGCGCTGAATTGCGCCGTGTCGACCTTGGTAAAGCGCTAAGGAAGCAACTTATTTAATTGGGCGCAATGTCGACTGATTCGCGGTTTCGGTATACTATTAGAGCTGGCGACATCGTCGAAGTTCTAGCGCACCGAAAACGAAACGGGGTGAGTAATGCACATTCCCTCTGAAATCGCACTCATACTTATTATACTAGCATGAGGAATATCTAGTCCGATGGCGGACCAAGCCAGTCAGGCCCTGCCCTCCACGCGTGATTGCCTCTTGGCATCCCCTACCAGAACTGAGGAAGTCGCTTCACCTGGTGCAGTCGTATATCGAAACCAACGACCATTCCGGGCGCGGCACACTTTCATTTAGCGATAGCTCTCGGAAGCGGAAAAGCCCAGAAGACGATGGACCTCTGTCGCATGGGCTTCTTGGCGCGAACGGCCTCCTGACGCCACAGGATTCCATGCGATCTCGTTCACACTCGCCTTCCGCAATTGACCCGGAAAACCCACCGCCACAGCAGCTTGATGGTCCAAAGATCTACAATGGCGCTCTTCAGTTCAAGGAGGGGAATATTGTCGCAAAGGCAGACCTCACTGCGAACGTGATAAACACGAGAGACCTGCCCACGCCAAGCATGACAAGAGAGAGTGCAGTCACTCCCGTCGACCAAGCAGAACGGGCAATTCGGCTTGCTTTCGAAGAGAAGCTGCAAAAAGTGAAGCGAGTGCGCCTGGAGAATCACTTTGATTCAACTACTCCCAATTTGAACTTCGAGTTCATCAAGGACTACGTTCTTGGCGACGGAGTGTCAGGGGACGAGCCCACCACATTCCAAGGCTGCCAAAAATGCAAACCGGACATGGGTGGAGGTGTGGGGTGCGAGTACACTGCTATCTGCGAGTGCCTCGAGTTTGCCAGCGTCGATGAGCAGACACTCAAGCGAAAGGATCCTGAGAAGTACGATGTGTATTCGGTAGCAAAAACAGTCGCAGAGGAGGCTGGAGAGGGTATTGACACAAGAGGCCTTCCGAAACGATTTCCGTACTCCAAACCGAAGGCTAACGGCGCCCCGCAAATTTTGGTCCCCTTCTACAGGGAAGAACGCTTCCCGATATATGAGTGCAACCCCAACTGCAGATGTGGTAGTGTTTGCAAATCTCGACTGGTTCAGAAAGGAAGAAAGGTTCCCTTGGTCATCTTCAAGACAGGCAAGGACCGTGGCTGGGGATTATACTGTGAAGAGGACTTGATTCAGGGGGAGTTCGTCGACGTCTACCTGGGAGAAGTCATTACCAACGACGAGGCCAACAGGCGAGAGCACCACGGCAACCGCGATAGTGAAGGAAGTGCCTACAAGGACAGTTATCTGTACTGGCTCGACAAGTTCAAGGGCGATCGCGACCCCACGACCGACACAATTCTACAAGACGAAGACCTGTATGTTGTTGATGGTGAGCACATGGGCAATATTACGCGCTTCATGAACCACAGCTGCGAGCCGAACATCCGCCAATACACGGTTTCGTACAACAAGCACGACTTGAAACTCTACAGCTTGGCCTTCTTCGCGTACGAAGACATCCCTGCAGGAACGGAGTTGAACTTCGATTATGGAAACAAGGATGAGGTTGAACTCGAAGAGGCCATAGTCTTGAGAGAAGCAGCATTTAATGATCCGCGCAATGCCAACAAACCGCGGTGTCTTTGCGGACAGCCAAAATGCAGAGGCTTTTTGTGGGACTAGAATATGACGAGGAGCCACCGAGCACTTGGCAACAGACAATCGACAACAACTCGCGCGGGGATTAGGAGCAAGCATTGCTGTAAAAGGTACGCGTAATCAGGGTACAACTTGCGGAGCGGCTGATGGCGTGAAAGCTCGCGATTGGCTTTTTGGCAGAAGTAATACTATTCTGATGAAGAGTGTTATACACATGTGAGGTGGGTCAAAGGTTACGATTTACAGCTTTGACGCTGCACCTCTACAGTAACATGAGCTTGTCACTTTGACATCCGACTTCTCAGACAGCCCTTCCAATTGTCTTTTGACACTCTCTGCTTCATCAGTCTTCCCTAGCCTTGCCAAGCACTCGTGATAGCCGTGCAGTGCCCACACATTGTTGGGATGCCTCAGCGCTCGAGGCAATGTGTCATCAAGACCGAGATCAGCTTTGTACTCTTGAGCGGCCTCCTCAACATGTCCTTGCTCAAGTAGCAGCGCTCCTAGTGCATGCCGTGGAGGCTGCATCCAACCCCAAGGCTCGTCGTATGGCAAATTGTCTGATAACTCAACAGCTTTGCGAAGATGCGAGAATGCTACGTCGAAATTCTCCTCGCGGTACTCCAGCTCCCCCTCGAGCATTGCCGTTGCGACTGCAAGGATGTCTATAGCTGTGTTGTTAAACAATGTCCTGCTCGCCGGAACCCGAGAGACAGCTGCGCGGAATGCTTCCTGTTCTGTTGCTGCATGTCCGACGTCTCCAGTCGCAGCGTACGCTACTCCACGACCATATCTGATCATGGCCGTCGTCACGCAATATAGCTCTAGGTCCGTGGGTAGCTGTAACGCGAGCAGGCTGTCCCACTTGCCGAAGCGGACGAGCACGTGTACTCTCATGCTCAAGAAGCTCTCAAGCCAATCTGCCATCGGAGGACTTGGAGTCCGCAGTAGATCTTCAGGTAGCGAGTTTTCCAACCGAGCGACTGTGTCGATAGCAGTCTGATACTGGCCAGCAAACATGGCCGCATAGACTTTGAAATGGTAGTTGTGACTTCGGTACAGGCTGTAGAAGTTCAGTGCTCCTGCTTGAGCGAGATACCGCTCGTCCGCCTCAGTCGCTTGACTGTTCGATGTGATTGCATTCTGCCAGTCACCGGCAAGGACGTCCAAATGAGTTGGCATGTGGTGCAGATGTCCGCCGTCAGGTACCAGCCCTCGTAGTCGATCCGCAATAGGAATAGCATCTTCTGGTCGAGCAGACATTTCCATCAGATGGCACCAAAGATGTAAGAGACCCGCGTGGTCGTTTCCTCCAGCCTGTGCAAAGGCCTGATCCAGTACAGCCTTCGCTTCGAGCGTTCGAGAGCCTTCAGCCGGCTCCCCTGTCCGTATGTCCCACAGCGCCCATGGTGTGATGTTCATCAGTGCATCAGCATACAGGGCAGCCACATCGAGATCGTCACCAAACTCATCGTAGACTGTCTTCATAGCTCGCGCATAGTCTTGGTTCCATTTCGCGTAATCGTCGCCACTCCTGTCATTCGGATATCGAGCTTGAAGCGCATTTATCAATGCCTTCTCGACAGGTGAAGCGTCGGCCTGGGCAGCTCGCTCTGCCGCAAGGAGGGAGTCCTTGGCTTGCTGGAGATTCGCTTCCTTTTCATCTGGATCAAAGGCTTCCCAAGGCTTATTGTAATTAGGTCCCAGTGCATAGCCTATTCCCCATAATGACATGCAGCAGCTTGGATCCGCCTCGCTTGCTCTCAGAAAGCAAGTAGCGCTTTCTTCACTGCAACGAGATCAGATGCTTTTGCCTTGCAGGAAACGATATTTTCGTGTCATACTGATTGAATGCGTACGACCATTGCAGACCACGATCAAACCAAATCTGGGCCAGCTTGCTCTTGGTAGTTACCGGGCGACTGTATCTACCAAGATCATAGTACGGCCCTTCACCCGCTGTTGCAGTGTCCTTCTCTCCACGGTCGCCTGTATCCATTGCTTGTGTCGGAATGGCGGGGCAATTGTTGAACACTCTCACTCTCAGTGTATTTGAACCTGACACAACAAATGCTGGTGTCAAAATAGCCGACCGTGACAGCCTTAGCAATTCTGGCACGTGACCATCGAATGTGTCTTGATGTAGTGGCGGACGCCGTTTGGTGCGCGACGTTTTGGCGAGGTATGCCTGATGGTCTCATCAGCAAAGCCCAAGGCGAGCTGAAGCGCCCGCCACCTACGCCAAGCATGGACATCAACTAGTGTTGCCGGGGGCTGCTGCCAATAGAAATGAAAAGGGCGAATGGAGGCCGAACGCGAACGCGTGGGGAAGCTGCATGCATTGTTGCGTCGTCTCCCTTCTGGCTAAGGCTTCGTGAAGACAACAACTTGTCTGGTCTATTAGGAGTCAAGATGGAAGAGCTCACTGATATGAAGGGGTACCTCAAGGCCTCCAATGCTGACGGCACGGCTATTCTCGAAGCAGTGACGGATTGGTGCAGCAACTGCAAGGCCATCGCTCCTTTCATGGACAAGATGATGTCCAAGTATCCGGACGCTCGGTTCTATTCATACAATACCGACACTGCGTTGGCTATCAGTCAAGAGCTGGGTGCACGCCAGGTGAGTTGGTCATTGAGCAGTCCGCGATGCAGTCGCGCTTGGCGTATAGATGAGTTGATTTGTACCCAAGATGCCAACCTTCCATATTTTCAAGGATGGAGATTTGCGAGCAAGTGTGACTGGCGCAAAGGCGAAGGAAATCGAGCAAGCCATCGCGGGCAACTATGATGGAAAGGTTGTGGAGTAAGCGCGTGGGCGACTGGCTGTTGGTGCACAAGATCATAGGGTCAGGATGTTGGCTTCACGCATCTCATCGTCGAGTGCGGCTGCAAAAGTGCAATCCCATGCGGTATATGGATGTCTTTCTCGATATCAGCGTCCGAATCGTGGAATCTTGCGAATGCAGTACTGCTATGCTGGAAGTACGAAGCGCAGTCTGATTTGTCGTGTGGTTGGAGGTGTAGCTTGTGCCAGGTCTCGTTGGTGTCTCGTTGCCAGGCGCCAGGAGCATCACAGTCCGTCTGAACGGTGAGACGTCGAGTAGCAGCAGAGATTCGTTGGTGATAAAGATGTCGATGAGCAAGTTTGGAGCCACAACTTCTGCCACGGACGAGAATGGTACGATGCGAGCACAGACGCGAGCCAGCAAGCGTTTCTCACCTTTTCGCAGCCACTCTCATCTGCACCGCACACCACTCGCTCAGTCACGTTACCGCCTCGCCCAATGGATCGCGCCGCCGCGATCCTGCTCGACGTGAAGACATATGGCGCCATCATAGCACTTGCCATCGCATACTTCACCTTTGCGCTCCTGCTGCGAAGCGACGCAGAGAAGGCGGTGGACTTTGCAGTGCCGCCGCCTGAACCCTGCTCGCCGGGCTGGAAGGGGAAGACGCTGCCCGAGCCATCCATCAAGGTGCCCGGCTCGACCGCTATACAATGCTATGCGCCAGCCACAGGCCAATATCTTGGACTTGTCAACCCTTCTTCACCTGACCGGATTGATAGAATCATCTCTCGCGCTGCCGAAGCACAAAATTCATGGAGCCAAACCACTTTTGCTCAGCGCCGGCAAGTGCTGAGGACACTACTGAAATATCTACTTGACAATCAAGAAGAAATCATTCGCGCTGCATGTCTCGACAGTGGCAAGACTCGCGTCGACGCTCTGTTTGGCGAAGTACTCGTTACCGCCGAGAAGCTCAAATGGACCATCGATCACGGCGAGAAGTCCTTGCGACCTGATCGAAGGCCGACCAATTTCTTGATGTTCTACAAGAAGAACGAAGTGCGTTATGAGCCTCTTGGAGTCGTTGGAGCTTGTGTGAGCTGGAAGTGAGTGTCTAAATCCTGCATTGATAGAGCTGCCTGGTGACTGACTCCGCTCGCAGTTACCCCTTTCACAATCTGCTTGGCCCGATCATCAGCGCTCTGTTCTCTGGTAACGCAATCGTTGTCAAAGGCAGCGAACAGACAGCTTGGTCGTCAAACTACTTCATTGAGATCGTCCGCGGCGCTCTGAAAGCCTGTGGCCACAATCCTGATGTCGTCCACACTTTCTCCTGCTGGCCACAAACCGCCGACTACTTTACGTCGCATCCTGGCATTGCTCATCTGACCTTCATTGGCAGTCGTCCGGTAGCTCATGAAGTGGCAAAGAGTGCATCCAAGGTCCTGACACCGCTGTGCATCGAGCTTGGAGGCAAGGATCCTGCCATGATTCTGGATCATCCTGATGGTCGAACCATGTCAAGTGCGGAAATCGAAAGAGTTGCGAGCATCATCATGCGAGGGGTGTTCCAGTCTGGAGGGCAGAACTGCGTGGGCATTGAACGCATCATCGCCATGCCTGGGGCGTATGCTACACTCATCAAACTGCTAGAGCCACGTATCCGCGCATTGAGGCTGGGCAACGACCTAGACCCGGACAGAGCTGAAGGAGATGCAGTCGATGTCGGAGCCATGGTCTCGCCTGCTGCATTCGAGCGCCTCGAACAGCTCATTGCGGAGGCGAGGGCGCAAGGTGCACGGGTGGTCGTGGGAGGACATCGATACCGCCATGAGAAATACCCGCAAGGCCATTACTTCACGCCGACGCTAATTGTTGATGTTACGGCATCGATGAGGATCGCACAAGAAGAGCTTTTCGGCCCAGTCTGTCTCTTCATGAGGGCAAAAGATGTGGAGGATGTCATTGACATTGCCAACAACACCGAGTATGGCCTTGGTGCCAGCGTGTTTGGACCCACTGGGTCAAGTGGAGCACAACGCAACCTCACGCATGTGACAAATGCAGTCAAGGCGGGCATGGTAGCGGTGAATGACTTTGCCGCGTAAGTGTCACTCCTGCGACTATCTCGTGACTGGTACTGATCGTGTCGAAACAGGTATTACGTTGTGCAGCTGCCATTTGGGGGCGTGCGTGGCTCTGGGTATGGTAGGTTCGCCGGCGTAGAAGGGCTCAGAAGCCTTTGCAATGCCAAATCGGTGTGCGTGGACAGATGGCCGGCGTTGATCAAAACCGCTATACCCGCGAATCTGGATTACCCGATGCGGCCAAATGCGTGGCATGTTTCACGGGGTGTTGTCGAAGTGGGATACGGCGAGACTCTGCAGCGAAAATGGCGCGGAATACGAAAACTGGCGGGAATCTGATCGCGTGACTTTGCCAGACACGGACAGGCTGATGCCAATACTCATTGAATGAAATTTGATGCTGTGATCGATTGTGTGGCTACTGTCGTGGAAGAGACCGACTGCAGTGCTGTTGGGAGCTGCTTGGACAGCAGAGCAGGCTGCATACATGACTCGCCCAATCAGAATTTCGCCCGTGTCTCACATGCCTTCACTCCATACGCACCTCCAGGTCAGTAGGCACCCCGAGGAAGCTCCTAGCTGCAATCGAGCCCGAGCTTCCACCAATGTCAATCGCCGCATGACCCACCGTCGCAGTGAGGATGGCCCAGCATGTCCAGCTAGACATGATCAAGACAGCTCCGAGACACAGTAGATGCCCACAATGCGTGGGATGAGCTCCGTTCAGCGCACGCGCTGTACCCAAACCTTGAGCTGCATAGAGTTCGCGTGGCACCAATCCTCTTGAGCTCGAGTGGATGTACGTGGGCGAGAGCATGTGAGCAGCAGCCTATATCTACTCCCATCTTCGTCGGTTTGAAGTTCTTCTCATCCCATCAGTTCCATCAAGGTCATTCAGAGAAACACACTACCACACCACAACCAATCA
Organism: Cercospora sesami; assembly: GCA_013365235.1. Classification (NCBI taxonomy): domain Eukaryota; kingdom Fungi; phylum Ascomycota; class Dothideomycetes; order Mycosphaerellales; family Mycosphaerellaceae; genus Cercospora; species Cercospora sesami. The sequence continues at coordinate 11,503 of JAASLG010000136.1, forward strand.
ACCAACACCAAACACACACTATCAACATGGGTGGCTGCTCCGCTTGCTCCAACGCCAACTGCGCTTGCGCTTCCAGCTCCGAATGCAGCTGCGTGAGTATTCCTCTACCATCTATACCAAATGAAACCTTGATGGACAATGGCTAACCATACTGCCCACGCAGAAATAGACGACTCGACGCTATGAGCCTGTCTTGATCTCGAGGATGGACTGCCAAAGACCCTACGCATCCTCAATGGACGATGGCTGTATACGCTGGTAGACGGGGGAGGAAGAGAGATGGGTTGCCGATGCGTTGAAGACAACGGAGGCGAAGGCAGAGGATGATTATTGTTGGAAACGCTCGTTAGCTTGTCAATTCAACCAATTCCCGGGAATCACTGTGCATCTTTCGTTTCTCTTAATCGCTGCTTGTGAGGTGTGTTGCTCGTTGTATGCTTGAGACTCCTGGAAGCTGCGGTGACAGCTGACTGCATCGGTCTCGTGGCCGCCAGCCGTGACGATTCCCCACCCGTTCCGTCGCCTCACTTGTGAGCGGTAGCTGCCAGCTGCCAGCTCAGCATAGCCAGCTCACTGGCTGCCAAGTCTCGTTCAGATTGTGGTTGGCGCAGCGCCTGATGTATGCTCGGAACGAGCTGCACGGTCCGGAGGGAGCTCGAGCATACGAAGGAGCAGGGAGGCGTTTGTACAGATGATATCGCTCCACTCAAGCAACGCAGCTGCAATCCTCTTGATGTGCATGAATTATTGAATCGGTTGTGACCAAGAGACGTCTCGTTGACTCTGCCTTTTAGCGAAGGAGTGCTCGAGCATCGGAGCTACCCTTGCAACTGCTCGCCCCACGCAACACGTGAACTGGCGGGCCGCTGGCGACACGCTATGACGTACATCGCAGCCGGTCCAGGTTTCGGTGCTGCCTTGAATTGAGCTGGTCGATTGATTAGAATGCCATCCAAAGGCAACAGTACGAAAGACACACCGACAAAGAACGAACTGGAAGCCATTCGGAACTACGAAACACAGAAGCCAGACTACGACGCCCTCTTGCAAGAAAGCAAGCGCCAGCCGCAACAGCCGCCAGAAATCGAGCAAGACGAATTTGGCCGAGCCGCCGCAAAAGCCATCCAAGAGAGTCGAGCGGAGTTCGATCAGCGAGCTAAAGAGTCAAAAGGATTCTGAACAAGAGCAAGAGCAAGTCAGTAGTCAGTATGTGTCCGCTCTACAGTGTTTCCTCTCCCATGCTCTCCGCTCAAATTCACGAGAGAGATGCTATTGATGTGACTTCCAAATATACCTCCCCGAGAGACCTGCTAACCTTCTGTCTCCTGCTCAGTGCCGGTGATCCCAGCAGACAACGACAAAGGTGGGTTCTACGCCACACTCCACTCGAAGCATGACTGACTGTCCAGCAGAGATCAAGGAGAAGCTGGCTCAAGGCAAAAGTGAGGCGGATGCGAAGAAGAGCGGCCTCGCTTCGCAGGAACACCATCAGGCCAGCCCCGGGCCAGTAAGTTGTTTCACATGATGCATTCGGCATGCACGAATACTGACCATACAGGTGATTGCCGAGAACCTGGGTGAACCAGCATCCAAGGAGGAACTCAAGAAGCGTTCTGAGGAGCTGAACAAGAAGTAGTGATGTAATCGGTCAACATTGAACCAAATTTGTAATTTATAGCTTTACGGAGGCACCTCTTTGCCAGCCCAGTCCCAGCATTTTCCCCTGTCGTCGAGAGTACGACTGTTGATCACATCGAGCAGCTTCTCTGCCGCAAATTCAGGGCTGAACAGCTTGTCCTCTTTTACATTGTCCCAGAATTCTCTGCTCAAGTTCGTCTTTACTGTGCCGGGGTGAAGGCTAATGCTCATTGCATTTTCACCTGCACTCGGCTGTAGGTAGTTGTCGAAGGACTTGGTCAGTTGGTTGACCGCGGCCTTGCTTGATCGATAGCTGTACCACCCTCCGAGTCGATTATCCGTGATTGAGCCCACTCTTGCAGACATGTTCGCCCACACTGCCGTCTTGGGCAGCCCATCGGCTCCCTCCAAATTCGTTGCTTTCTTGGGCAGGAAAGGCGACAGGTGCTTCAGTAGGAGCATCGGACCGAGCGTGTTTGTGCGGAAGGTGAGGAGGGCATCGTCGTAGTTGATCTGAGCAGGTGATTTCTCTGGAAACAGAATGCCGGGAATGGCCAGCGAAAGATGAAGGTAGTTCTCCTTCTTAGGGAAAAGCTTCGAGATCTGGTCTGCTGCTTCGGCTACGATTGTCTCATCTACCCAAAGTCAATACCTGCTGGCGCGGCCGCGTTTGCCAAAGCGCGGCTTACCGAGCACATCCAGGTTGACGACCTGTAGTCGCTCCTCGCTCACATCTTTCAGACCAGACAGAGCATTCTCTTTCACCTGATCGAGATCTTTCCGCGCAGTCGCGACGACCGGCACGCTGGTCGTTTGCAGCAGGCGACGCACCAGCTCAAGACCAATGCCACGCGAGGCCGGGGTAACGAGGGCGAAGGGCTTCATGGCTGCCTCCCGGCGATGTTGTGCGAGAGGAGCTGCATGTCAAGAGGTTGCATTCCAGCCAGCCGGGAGCGGGTGTGTGCAGAGACAGCGACGTCGTCGTGTCAGAGACTCCGAGTGCAGATCGAGATGTTCGTACCAAGATCTGAGAGCTCAGCTAACGCGACATCAGCAGTCATGACCGAACCTTAACCTCATGCTCCAAGACTACGGCTCGGCTGGCGGCGTGTGGTGCAGCGGAGAGCGGCAGCTGGCAGAGGCGCTCGTCGACCTTTTCACAAGAGAATTGGGACATCGCATCCGCTTCGTCGGCCCTTGCACCCGACGATGCCACCGGCCTTGCTGCTGCTGCTGCACGTTGTGACGCGCGAAATACAGTAGCGCGTAGCTGAGCATGGATGCAATGCGCAGACTCTACCGCTACCGTTCACGTCTTTGGCGAGCAATCGCCAGAGCTGCACGACATTAGGCTATGCTCTGCTATGTATGCACCACGTCCAGCGCCACAAAATGGTAGCGGGCGTTGAGGCGTCTTTTCACCTTCATTGTGATGCGGTTCTTGGAAGACACCTCCAACGGCCACGCCGCTCATTTCGCATTAGCCGGTGATCACGAAGCACCTGGTGATGATGGAGATGACAGCCGGTTTGCATCCTTGCATCACACTGCACGCTGCACGACGGCATGTTGTACCCCGTAGCATCTCCATCTTCGGCTGCTAAACGACGATCCATCAGTCACCGCCCGGAGCAGCTCTTGCTCTCAAGAGCACAGCAGACCTTTCCGGCCTCTCTTTCGCCCCTACCACGGACCATCTGGATCAGTTGAAATCTGACGGCAGCCATGCTGTTCGTTTCGCCCGCGAGACCCTGATCCATGTTTGTCCACTCGTGACAGTGCTTGTTGGGTCAGGCTTCCATCATTTCCGCCCTCGCCATATTGTAAACCGAATAAGTGGGCATTGGCGCGGAACATGCGGAGTAGCTGGAGAACCTGGAGCGGGCTCTAGCACTGTCGCGGTGGTCGGGTATGCAAAACTACGTCTTTAGCCCCTGTGATTGTTCCTTCTGCCGACGATACTTGCCGCTTCTGGTTAAGTTGGCCTGGAGAGAGATCTCAATACCGTCTAGCGCCAGGCACAAGAACGATGGAGGTGCATCAGAACATTCGATCCGTGAGGGGGGTGCAGCTAACATCCATGTGTGGGCATCCGCACGATGCTACACTGCCGCCTTTTTGCGTGAACACGAGTGGCATCTAGCTCCGGTCCCCGGAGCAAAATCCTTACTACAAGTAGTGGCATGGCCGTGTCACTGGCTTTTCCTTTGGTGCTTTCTAGTTCTCGTCGCTGAGAACAGACTTTCGCTTCTTCCTTTTCCAGAGCCAGATCGGAGTGCCCAGCATGGTCCTTCCTCGTGTTGCGCTGCTGGCGCTTCTGCCAGCAGTCTATGCACAGCTGCAGCCGTTGGCTAACAACACTGGAGAGAACCTTGACTTCGTGGAGAGCCCGCCAAAATACCCTTCTCCAGTGCGTAAAATCACGGGCGGCGGCATGTCAGCTGTGTTGTAAATGGTAGCTAACTTCACCTTTAGTGGTCGGAAGGTCTTGGTGACTGGCGAGAGGCATATGAGCAGGCAGTGGCATTTGTTTCGCAACTGACACTGCTCGAGAAGGTGAACCTCACAACGGGTGAGTACGGTCACAAGCGTTGTGGTGATACCGAGACAGAGTAAGCTGACATTGGCCAAGGTGTCGGATGGCAAGGCGAGAAGTGCGTGGGTAACACTGGCGCCATTCCACGTTTGGGTTTCAGATCTCTATGTCTTCAGGACTCCCCACTCGGCATTCGATTCGCAGATTTCGCCAGTGCGTACCCTGCCGGAGTTACCATTGCGGCTACATGGAGTCGCGAGCTTTTCTACAAGCGTGGCCATGACATGGGTTCTGAGCACAAAGCCAAGGGCATCGACGTTCAGCTTGGTCCTGCGATTGGTCCTCTCGGGCGCAATGCTGCGGGCGGTCGAAACTGGGTAAGAAGAAGAGACACTACGAAGAGCAGCCTCATCTGATCAAGCTATACAGGAGGGCTTCAGTCCCGATCCTTCTCTGAGTGGTGTTGCAGTATACGAGACTGTTAAAGGCATTCAGGATGCTGGTGTCATTGCATGCACGAAGCACTACATTGCGAACGAGCAGGAGCACTTCAGACAAGGTGGCCCGAACCTCACTGAATCGCTTAGCTCCAATCTGGACGATGTCACAATGCACGAGCTGTATCTGTGGCCTTTTGCCGACGCCGTACGTGCTGGAACTGGCTCAATCATGTGCTCGGTATGTGCATCTTGAATTCTTTTAGCAGCGACTGCAAAGACTGACGAAGCGTAGTACAATCAAGTCAATAACTCATACGCCTGCCAAAACAGCTATTTACAGAATTACTTGTTAAAAAGTGAACTGGGTTTCCAGGGATTTATTGTCTCGGATTGGGCTGCTCAGCACTCGGGTGTCAGCAGTGCGCTCGCAGGCTTGGATATGACCATGCCCGGCGACGTCGCCTTTGATTCAACCACATCCTACTGGGGTCCAAACTTGACTATTGCCCTCCTCAACGGCACGGTTCCGCAGTGGCGTCTGGACGATGCAGCTGTACGCATTGTGGCTGCATGGTACTACGTCGATCGTCCTGGTAACCAGGTGGAAGATGCCCCCAATTTCTCTTCATGGACGCAGGATACTTTCGGCTTCCAGCACTTCTACGCTCAGCAGAACTACACTCAATTGAACTACCATGTGGACGTTCGCGCAGAGCACGCAAAGGACATCCGAGAATTCGCTGCCAAGGGAACTGTGCTACTCAAGAACAAAGGCGCCCTCCCACTTACTGGCAAGGAAAAGCTCACGGCTGTGTTCGGCAGTGATGCTGCTGAGAACCAATACGGGCCCAACGGGTGTCCCGACAGGGGTTTGTGAATCACTGCACAGTTGAGATGAAAGCACACTGACTAACGCGACCGCAGGATGTGACAATGGAACTCTTGCCATGGGCTGGGGATCCGGTACTGCGCAATTCCCATACCTCATCACTCCTCTAGAGGCCATCAAAGCCGAGGTTCGCAGCAACGATGGTGCTATCGAATCTGTTATCGACGACTATGCATATACTCAGATTAATGCGCTTGCACGAAGGGTCCCGGACAACAACGGCGTGTGCCTTGTGTTTGCCAACTCGGACGCTGGCGAGGGTTACATTACTGTAGACGGCAATGAGGGAGACAGGAACAACCTCACCCTCTGGCACAACGGCGACGATCTCATCAGGAACGTGACCAGTTTCTGCAACAACACTGTTGTCGTGTTGCACACTGTTGGAGAAGTCACTGTCACTCCATGGTTTGACAATGAAAACATCACTGCAATTGTCTGGGCTGGTATTCCTGGCCAAGAGTCAGGCAATGCCATTACCGACGTCCTCTACGGCAAAGTCAACCCAGGTGGCAAGACTCCGTTCAGCTGGGCTCGGCAACGTGAGGACTACGGCACGGACGTCCTCTACGAGCCAAACAATGGCGAAGATGCACCCCAAGACTCGTTCGAGGAAGGCGTCTTCATCGATTACCGTGCTCTGGACAGGTACAACCGTACGCCTATTTATGAGTTCGGATTCGGGCTTTCATACACGACCTTCTCGTTCTCCGATCTGCAAGTGCAAGCTCACCAAGTCGCGCCATACACTCCAACGACACGCAATACGCCACCAGCACCTACCTTTGGAGCCATCGTCAACAACACAGAGGAATACGTCCTTCCAGCCAACTTCTCTGGTGTATATGCTTACATTTACCCTTACATCAACTCGACCAACCTGGAAGAGTCCAGCGGCGACCCAGATTATGGCACCGACTACAGCTGGCCAGAGGGCTCGTACGATTCTTCTGCGCAGCCATATGCTCCAGCAGGTGGTGCTCCTGGTGGCAACCCACAGCTGTACGATGTTCTCTTCACAGTCACCGCCACTGTGACCAACACTGGCTCGGTAGTCGGCGACGAAGTGCCACAACTTTACGTTGCACTGGGCGGCTCCAACGATCCAAAGGTCCAGCTTCGTGACTTTGACCGCTTGACGATTGAGGCTGGCGCCAGCGCTACCTTCACTGGTAACATCACGAGGAGAGACTTGAGCAACTGGGATACTGCTTCTCAGAACTGGGTCATTTCTAACTACACTAAGACTGTGTACGTTGGCAATTCCAGTCGAAGACTGCCGCTCAGCGCAGTCTTGGACCTGGGCCAGAGCGGTCCTGGTGGATACTACTAAATTTCGAGTAATAGCATTGGATCAAAAAAGAAAGAAAATAACGACAGAGCGCGCATGATGGGATTGCCGCATGGCATAATACGTTCCCTATAATTTACATAGCTTCATTATGTGCAAGGCTTCTCTATACATTCCCCGCTCAAAGGGATTCTTAAGCTCTGTCTCGAAACACATTATCTCATGAGCTAATTGTCGCAGTAATGGCTTTCGCGATGTTTGTAAAAGCTTGCGCTTGTGGCGAGTTCGGGTTCACAGCCATCGTTGGTTTTCCACTATCTGCGCTGGCACATATGTCCGGATGCAAGGGTATGTCACCCAGGAAATTGATGCCCAATTCATGGCATTTCTTCTTCGCACCTGTCATTTGTTAGCCAAACTGTGCACAATTGCACTGATGATTAAAAGAGTAACTTACCATCGAGACCGAATATATCATGGTTATGCCCGCAATTTGTACAAGTGAATGTGCTCATGTTTTGTATCATGCCGAGGATAGGGACATTGACCTTCTCGAACATTGAAATTCCACGAACGGCATCTCGAAGCGCCAGATCTTGAGGCGTAGAGACGATGGCTGCACCGGCGAGCTCGACGCTCTGTGTGAGGGTGAGCTGGACATCACCAGTTCCCGGTGGTAGATCGATCACTAAGACATCCAGGCTCGGCCATGACACTTCGAATAATAATTGGGTCATGGCCTTCTGCAACATCAGTCCTCTCCAGGCCACGGGGCTATCCTGCGGAACCAAGAAGCCCATGGACATGGCTTTGACGCCGTATGCTGTCAGGGGCAGTAGCCGATTGTTGGCATCGAGTTCTGGCTCGTAGCCTTCCAAGTTAAGCAAGGTGGGAATACTGGGGCCGTAAATATCGGTGTCGAGGATTCCCGTATGCAGTCCTTGTTGTGCCATTGCTAAGGCTAGATTGACGGATATGGTGCTTTTGCCGACGCCGCCTTTGGCGCTGCTCACTGCGATGACTTTGCGGACATTGGGGATAGGTCGCTTCTCCGGAAGGCCTGTTGTCGTCAGCCTAGGTGAGGTTATGGTCCAGCTGAGCATTGGCTATACCGCGTTTCATGCGAGCAGCCAAATTTGGGGGAGTGCCAGATCTGGGCAAGCCCTTGAAGGCATTGTCAACGAGGTGTTTCTCCAGGCCGAGATTGGTGCTTCATACAAGGGGGTTCTCATGGCCGGTCGCTGCCCTGCAGGCAGATGTTGTGAAGCATCTCGCATTGCTCATCGATTCGAAGCATGTTTGGCGCAGTGTCGATGGCAAACCGAGAAGCCGCGAGCATATTGACGACATTGTCTACATTGACCAGGCGGGAGAAGTTGGTGGTTGATGTTTGGCCACATGGTGGCGCCGGCTCGTATCTTGGCACGGGCCGAATCTGCGCGACTTCTATTTCAGAAGCACAAGTTGTCTGCTCAATCTCCAGGCATCACCTCTTCCAGTCATCATAGACCCGCAGACGCATCGTCCACGCTGTGCCAGATGGGTCACTGCCCGAGTCAACATTGTCAGCGTCGTCATCGCCGGAGATGTCTCTCACTACCCGCAGGAGCCTTTTGACGACTGCAGATGGTACAGCGCGAGGCAGCAGTTCGCAGAGCAGTTCGGAGCCGTGCGTAGGGCGGCGGAGATACCGGGGCAGAGATGCACAAGTGAAGAACATCGCCCAACCACCGAGCAGCTTTTCCCTCGCAATCGTCGACGGTCGACGGCCACACCGGGTGGTGCCTGAGGCGGCGAGGCGCAGTCGCGGGGACTCCTGCTGCACGTCACTCCCGAGGTGGCGCTGAGTTGTCGCTAGCGCTGGAGAGAGTGCCACTGCGAGGCCGCAGAGCGCAGAAGATGCGATCATAGGACGAGGCATTTCCTGGGTCACCGGTCGACAGAAACAGTCACATGCCGCCGTCGCATCGCCTGCCACTATTTCCATCCATTTCCCTCGACGACGAAACTAGTCTCTCGTCTACCAGTCGTGGCGAGCCATCGACCGAGTCCCGCATTCAACCTCCACTCCATCTTTCCTTCCACCACATCCTCTCTTCTATCAGTACCCCTTATCATCTTGAACAGACGTTGACGCGCAGGACAACGATCGCATAGCGCGCAGTATGGCTGCAGCAGACTACTTCCATCCTGGTGGGGGCCCGTCCTACTTGCAGCCTGGCCCGCCGAACCAGAACAACGCATCCATGCCGCAAAACCCTCCCTATCCTCTGTCAGGTACGAAGAATTCCCTTCATGCGCTGGCTTGCGTTGTCTAACACGTAACAGACGCTCCACCTCCCTACAGTGCGTTCGCAGATGCGCGACCCCACTCACAACCACCTCCACAACAGCGACCGCCCAACCCAGCGGACGATATTTATCGGCCAGCGCCGCCTCCAGCGAACGCCTATCCGCCCGAGAAGAGTTCGAGACCGCCACACCAGATCAACGATTATTACCACTATCAGCAGCAACAACAACAGTCTGGATACACGCCGCAGCAGCCCTACCAGCAACAGCAGGGTTACTTCCCTTCGGCAAGCGCGTCAGGTGCGCAGCAAATCTATCGAGACGATCGCAAGCCTTCGACAACTCCCGGGTACAAGCCGTCGCATTCTCCATATCGCGAGAGTGAGCGGGACCGCAGTCGCAGCAGGAGCCGGAGTAGGAGCAGAGACCGACACCGAAAACATCATGGCAGGCCTCAGCATACAAAGAAAAAGTCATCCGGTGTCAATACATTCCTCGGGGCTGGAGGAGGAGCACTGATTGGCGATGCCATTTTCCCTGGTTTAGGCACACTCGGTGGTGCACTGCTAGGTGGTATCGGAGGGCATGAGTACGGAAAGAAACGAGCATCGAGCAATCCGAACCAGCGACGGCATAGGTCATACAGCAACGACTTCGATTATGGACACTACAATTCACGAGAGGACGACTATAGTAGGCGTGGCCGAAAATATTGATGGAATTATTGATCATGTTCAAATATGCAACGCTGGTCGTTGGTAGGGTCTCATGACACAATTAGACAGTTCTTATGAGATATGTAATTACGATGAGACGATGGGCTTATAAGGCATAGTTCATCCTATTGGAACGGAGACAGGTTTATTCACTTGAAACAGTCTTGTTGGCTGGGCTATCGCTTTCAGTGGCGCCTGCTGTACAATAAGTTCTGCAATGGTCAGGTCGACGTCACTTCTTGTCTAAACATTCTACCTGGCAGGCGAAAATCTATACCGTTTCTGGCGACTCTAGGAAACCTGTACAAGCTGCCACTGCCAGCCAGCGCAGCTTGCTCGCCGATCGACAACAAGAATGTGGAGAAACAAAGCGATCGACATCACCAATACACAGCACGGAGTTTGTCTCATCCATCTGCATAGCAATGCGGCAGTCGGTCCGGAATTGTGCGATCACGGATGTGCCACCACGCGACTGTGGCCACTGCAGCTCCGCATGCAACCCCTCTTATGGCTACCCCGAGGTTGGCCATTGGACGATTGCGATACATGTAGTAGAGAACATTGTTCTGTCATTGATTGACATCCATCGCCTAGCAGGTAAATGTGTGATATTCTCCGACTTGTATCTATTCAACTTCATTGCATCTGTAACAAATTAGCTCCTCTTTGATCGCAACTATGGCAGAAGAGACATACGACGCAGTCATCGTGGGTGCAGGTTTTGGCGGGATCTATCAACTCTATCGACTTCGCAAACTCGGGCTTAAATCTCTCGTGATTGATCAAGCTGGTGGAGTTGGTGGCACTTGGTGTAGGCTGGAATGACACTCATTGACTCAACATGCGCTGACCTCGTCCAGATTGGAATCTCTATCCGGGAGCAATGTCGGATACAGAAAGCTATGTTTACAGATACTCTTTCGACAAGGAGGACCTCTCCACATATCCGTGGCCGGAGCACTATGTCAAGCAACCCGAAGTACTCAAATATCTCAATCATGTTGTCGACAAGCACGATCTCAGGAAAGATATGCGGTTCGACACTCAGCTTTTAGGTGCGAACTGGGATGATTCGACACAGTCGTGGAAGATCAGTACCAGTAGCAGCGACAAATCGATCGTTGCGAAGTACTTGGTGACCTGCCTCGGCCTGCTCTCGAAGCAGAACATACCAGATATACCAGGTCTGGACTCCTTTGCTGGCGAGATGTATCACACAGCCAAATGGCCGAAGGATGTTACGCTTGAGGGGAAGAGAGTGGGCGTTATCGGTTCTGGGTCGACGGGTGTCCAGGTCATCACCGAAATTGGTAGCAAAGTCAAGAGTCTGACTTGTTTCCAAAGACATCCGCAATATAGCGTGCCTTCAGGAGACGCGAAAGTCACTGCAGAAGAGCGCAAAGAGATCAATGAGAATTATGATGAGATCTGGGCGCGGGTGCGTAATTCCATCACAGCCTTTGGTTTCGAGGAAAGCAAGATCTCTTACCATTCTGTGTCTCCTGAGGAACGTGAGAGGATATTCCAAGAGAATTGGGATAAGGGGAATGGTTTCAGATTCGTGAGCATGGGGCCTTTCCAGTTCTCTGTGACCGTTGCTAATCATTTTGTAGATGTTTGGGACGTTCAACGATATTACCATCGATGAAGAAGCAAACGAGGGAGCATGCGACTTCATTCGAAGGAAGATCGATGAGATCGTGAAAGATCCAGAAAAGGCTCGCAAACTGAAGCCGTACGATGTTTACGCGAGACGTCCCCTTTGCGACGGGAATGCATCGAATGGGCAGAAGTACTTCGAGCAGTTCAACAGAGACAATGTCGACATTGTGGATCTGAAAGAGACGCCGATCCAGCAAGTCGAAGCCAGCGGGATAAGAACTTCCGACGGGACGCTGCATGAGCTCGACCTTTTGATCTTGGCGACCGGTTTTGATGCAGTGGAAGGCAATTATACCAGAATGGCGATTCATGGCAGAGATGGCCTGTCGCTCCAGGAGGCTTGGTCTGATGGACCTACGTCTGCTCTGGGCATCTTCGTGCCATCTTTTCCAAACTTCCATATGGTGAATGGGGCCAAGGGACCTTTTACCAATCAGCCACCAGCGATTGAAGTGGAGGTTGACTTCGTCACGGAGACCATTGAGCGAGCTGAGAAAGCAGGTACTCGACTTGTTGAAGTGTTGCCAGAGGGCGAGCAGCGATGGGCACAGCTGTGTGAAGAGCTTGCGGCGGGGTCCCTCTTCCACAAGGGCACTGAGAATTGGATATTCGGTGCCAACATTCCAGGTAAGCAGCCGTCTTGCGATATGTAGATGTCGAGCACTAATGGTTCGCACAGGCAAGAAGAAATGCTTGAGATTTTACTTTGGCGGCATGGGAGGGTATTTGAACGAGCTGAAGAAGTGTCAGGAGAACAATTACCCTGGGTTTCGGCCGTTCACACAGGAAGCGGTTGCCGCTGCGTCGTAATGGGTGTACTCATGAGTTAGCTGCGTATGGGCCGACTTCTGGTGCAGATCTAGCTTGCTCGCGAGAGCAGCAGACCTCTGAGCTTCTGCAGGAGCGGGCTTGTTCGTGCAGCTGAATTGATTGATATGGAGTGGTTGGTAGAGCTGTAGTTGTCCAAAGACCGTCCATCCACATTTCACAGCTGTCTTTGGACTCGTTTGCCTACCGCATGGCCTCAGCCTTCTTCACTGCAGCTCCTCTGTGAGCTCTTTCTTGTCAGAATTCTGGGCGTCCACATTTGGCAGCTGCGTCCATATCATTTCCCCGAGCGTAACATCCATCGACAGCTGTATGGGGCGGCTTGGGCGGTAAGCAAATGGCAGAAGCCCGCGGCGCATTATTACTCCTGGTAACGGCGACGGCATGACGACATGGTGTTTGTTCACGTGAAAACCACGGCCGATAAGTTCGTTCACGTGCTTGCAGATCCCAGTCGATGCAGCACGATTGCGACACACAGCTCATGAAGCAATCTATGCTTCCCATGTTGACATAATAACACACGACCTCACCGCCATCCGCCGTCGCTCCTCCTCAGCAGCGCCGCACCGTCCTCTCCCTCTCCCTCCTCTTCCTCCTCCTCCTCCGCCGCTGTTCTTTGCTGGATCTGGCTCGTGATTATCGGCAGAAGCCGCGCGCCGACCCATCGCAACGCTCCCACGGAAGCCCGCCGCTGATAAGTGCTTAGCGTGCCGGGTTGGCAGCTATCGAGTCAAGCTCGCTCGTGACTCCGTCCTGGGCGGCCCTCAACGGCCACGAGACTCGCTCACACCTCCATCGACGACGACGGTGACTCCAGTGCACTCGCCGTCTCTAGCGCCACACGCCTCCTGCTGCAGAGCCTCGTTGCGTCCCGAGCGCTTTCCGCGTGCCTGCGACAAGCTGCTTGGCCACTCGTGTACTTTTGTGTCGATGCCTCAGTGGTGAACATGGCCTTTTGAACGAGACGCTGTCATTTGCGACACGCCGCCGTCCATCGCTGCGAGCGGTCTCCGATCCTACCTAGCAGTCTCCCTAGGCTGGCGTGAATATGGAGCAAGCTGCAGGCCTACTCGCAGTCACCATCCCCGCGTAGCCACCAGCTTCGAACGTGCTACACAATACATTCTAGACAGTAACCCGCCCTTCGATCTTCCACCTCGACCGCGCAGTCATGCACCAGCTGCCTCGCTCATCGCCTCGCAGCGCCTCTGCTGCGAGCAACCCTACCACGAACCCCGAACGGACCAACAACCCGAGAGATCGACCGCCACAGCGTACACGGTCCAGCGTCGACCTTTCGTCGTACACAGAACGGCCTGTGAATGATGCCTACCAGGACTCAAATCGAGATACTGCGACTGGGAGTCAAGATAGGGAAGCTACAAAACTCAATCAGATAATACAGGTAGGAGAGACATGCGAGGGCAATACATCTGGTGCTGATCAGCGGGTCTAGCACTTTCACTCCAAAGCAGCGTTGACAATATGCTCTGCACGGGCCAACCTGCCGCAAGTAATGAACAAAGCTGGCGAGTTGAAGCAAAATAGATGGGTGAGTCTATCGCGACGGCAGCGCATTTTGTGCACTCTGCTGCTGGATTCCCTTCATGAATTCGTGTCTGCCTTGTTGTACTGCACAGCCCTCGCGCAGTGTGCCCTTTTCCAGTGGCCAACGTATCAGCACGGAGTCGGAAAAGATCAAACATTGCTAACATTTCACAAGTTCAACCTCGTTCTTGACGAGACAGACGTACTGATCGACGATCTTTACCCATGGAGGCGGCCAGACCTCTCTGAGAGACGTCCTGGACCACTCGTTATTGAGGTATATGCCGACACCTCTCATCTCTCGCACAGTCAAGCTTTGGTCGTTGTCGATGATGCTGGGAAACGCTGGGATGTCTCTGACGCATTGGGCTCGTCAGCCGACTCCAGTCCGCGCCAGAATCGCAACGGCGGACGTTTGATCGAGGTGGTGCTCGAACGCTGGACAATCGAGCTTGGCGATGCAGACGACTACTCCTCTTCGGAGCTAAATGATGCTCTGCCAAACGTATACAAGAAGGGTGTCGTCCTGTTCAGGTCGCTATACACCGCATCTCGCTGCCTTCCAGCGTGGAAACTGCATCGGAAGCTAACCAGACAACCCGGTGCTCACCAGGCATTGAGACTGAGGTTCCGTATCAGAGAAGGACACGATGTTTCGCAAGCACTGTCAGATCCTCTGTATACTCCCTTGTGTCCCACAGAACAGAATGCTACATCTCCGATACGGAGGTACAAGATCCCTCCTCTCTTGTGTCGGACTGGACCCTTGTCGGTATCCGTGGAGTATCGGACGAGCTGCGATTTGAATGTAGCAGATTCGGAGGCTTTGCTGAGCTCGCGCTTCATGGGCCTAGACGAAGGTCGCCAACCGGTCGTCGTGCAAGGCAGATCGCTGCCTGGTCCGCGCAGTGGTCAGTCTCGAGTGCAATATAGCAGTCTTGCTGGAGCTACCAGCAACCAAAGGACTCGCGTTGGTGCCTATGGCAGCCTCGGCACATTTCATGCAGCCGAGAAACGTGCTTCGCCAGTGACAGAGCTCAAGCAACGAGTGCTAGACGACATGGACGACAATACAGATCGGCCAAGCAGCAGCAGAGGAGGGGAGTCTGGAAGAGGAACTCCCTTAAGTCTGGTCAACAACCCGCCATTCAAGGCGGGGTCGCTCGCCTCATCACCGAAGCCATCACCCAGCACGTCTCTTGGACGATCGGACAGTTATTCCACTTCAAGGAAACTGGGAACTTCAGCGTCGGAAAAGCGTGTATCATTGAACACGCTCCCTCAGCAGGCACTTCGAGCGCCGCCGATCCCGAGCGAGACCGCTATTGTATCTTCCGGCTCATCTTCACCGAAGCCTGCCCCTGTTCACAGGTACAGCAGCAGTTTTGCTAACCGCAATAAGCGCTTCACCTCTCAGAGCAGCAACAAGGCGGCGGAGAGTAATGTCAGCTCAGGGCGAGGAAGCAGCTCATCCAAAGATCGCTCGGGCCAGCTCATGGAGGGCACTCCCGGCTCTTCTGGAAGTGGGCAGCAGTCGGATGACAACGACATTGCTTCTTTCATCAAGCAGCTGTCCGATGCCAAAGATCTGCCACTGTCGCGGCCCGAATCTCGTGGGAATACAATCAACCTCTCCAAATACTCTGGAAGGGTTGGTCAACAGGAGAAGCTAGATGAGGCGATGAGCGCTAGTTCATTGCTGCATCAAAGTGGCACTCCGCCAAGCAGACGACTAAGCAATGTTCCTGGCCTTTCGACAAGTTCCAGTCCTTCCCGCGCCATTGCTGGGGCGCACGCACCGTTTGTTAGGAGCAGACTGAGTACGCACAGCATTGCAGAGGAGGTTACTGGAGCGTCGGGAGGACTGTCTGGCTCGGACAGCCCGAAAATTAACGAGGAGGAAGAGGAAGAGGACGAGGAGCCCTTCATCTTCCCGCAGGATAACATCGACCACTAAACAGCGGGCCGGGATTGCCTTCAAAGATGGTTGTTTTACGCACAGTTCATGCATGGTGCGGCGTTCTTCGGCAGGCGGACTTGATCTTTCGACCTTACAGGTTGCGTTTCAGGGAGTGTGTAGGATAGACACCCCGCGTTGACCATTCGGCATGCTGCTAGAAAGTAGCTAGTGCGCTAAGCTGCGGAATGCAATAATTCCACATCATTATCTATGTATGACTTGATGCTATATCGATGAATGAACCGTTTCCCCAAAGCATGACTGAATCCGAAGCAACAGAAATTACGCCGCACATAGGCTTAGTGGGTAGAAATGGTTGCGCCGCAGAAGCGTTGAGAGTGACTTCATCTGCCTATCCGCTCGATGCACATCTATCATCTGACGACGACCGGGATACTGGTAAGACTACTCACACCTGCTAATACAGGCACGTTCATCGTTTGATTGGTTGGCGGACGTGTTTATGCAGCTAGGGTTGATGAGGGGCACTGACGTCTCGATTCACAGTCAGACCAACGACTCATTAACTTGCGTGCCCGCACAAACACTCTTCCCACACCACACTCACCCCACTGCTGCCAGAAACTACGCGTATCAGCGATCCCCGTGAGCCCTGAACCGCACCAGCCCGCCGAGTGTTCGCTTGACAAGAACAATTGCAAGCCCAACCCCAGTCGCCACCGCACTGCCGATAACGCGCGACCGTACGCCCTCGATCCCGCACGAGCGACCACGATCAGACCTATTCGCACGCGACGATCACCATATCATCGGGAAGCAATAGCAGTAAACGGCACACCATTATCCTCCGCTCCGCCCTCGGAGTGCAGATCCGTGCTTCGCCCGCACCTTTAAACAAGCCGTGCACGCGCAAGTGTACAGCGAGGTGCCACGAAGCTCCGAGGATCTGTCACCCAAGGTCACGCCTCTGCAGCCTATGAGCAGCCTCCTGTGGCAAGCCTTCTACGACGACTCGATCGATGCCTTCGAAAGGTGTCTCGAGGCCGCGGCGCAAAGTGCCCGATCGGTACATGTGCCACGAGGTGGGCCATCGCATGGAAATTCCGCCACCATAGGTAGCCCAGATTATGCTTCATCGCCGAGCGCGTTGGCAAGAAGTCGGAAACTACACACACCCAGAACGCATGCCGTTGGCGCAGTTGTCCTCAGCAAAGCTGATATCAATGGACGGGACAATCAGGGCATGACATTGCTGCACCACATTGCTTCCTGCACAACGGAAAATGCGGTAGCATTTGCAACTGCCTTGATTGACCATCCGCTCATCGATCTATATGTTCAAGATCTGGAGAATGGATGGACAGCTCTGCATCGTGCCTTCTACTTCGGCAATGTCACCATTGCTCGGTTGATTCTCGAACGCGATAGCGGCAACATCTTTGCCTCGAAGCAGGTCAATCAGCTGCTGAAAGTGAAGGATAGAGAGGGCCTTGGCCCCCTTGATTTGTATGCTGCTACAATCAAAGACCGAACGTTGCGACCTGAGGCCACCGGACGTCGTCGTTCTGCTTCGGATGCAAGTGAGGAAGACATACCAGGTCCGGAAGGAGACGAAGAATCAAACTCCTCGAAGATCCAATCTACAGAGATCGGCGGCGATCAATTGTTCTCGTTCGGCTCCGGAAGCAACAACAACCTGGGTTTGGGAGACCAAGATGATCGAGCATTCCCCGAACGTGTTACTCTTCGCCGACCGGAACACCTTTTACGGCGCTTCTACTCCGAGTATTTGAAGCAGCACGATCTGAAATGGACATTGCATGATCCGACATACCAACGCGAGGCGATTGATATTCGTGGCATGTGGATTGAAGACATGCCATGGGTAATTCGATCCCGCCCTTTGGTCATTCAAGACGTCTTCATGTCGAAGCTGCACAGCGCAGTGTTGACGAGTGATCCGATCTCCAACCTATACATGTGCGGCCATGGGCAGGGTGGCCGCCTAGGCACTGGAGATGAACGTACGCGCTTCACCTACGTTTGCATTGAGGGCGGTGCCTTGACGGGCAAACATGTCGCCACTGTTGCTCTTGGACTGAATCACTCCCTTGCCTTGGATGACGCGGGAGAGATCTATTCGTGGGGCAACAATGCCTACGGACAGCTCGGATTTAGCCTGCCGAAGACCTCTGGAGATGAAGATCCTATCTCTACGGTCCCACGTCAGATTTTTGGGTCGCTGAAAAGGGAAACAGTACAGGGCATTGCTGCTTCACGCTTCCACTCTGTTGCCCACACTTCCACTTCACTGTTCACATTCGGAAAAAATGAAGGCCAGCTTGGCATCGTGGATTCCGATGCACGCTCTTTAGAATATCAGACAACGCCTCGAAAGGTCGCAGCATCGCTATTTTCTTCGCCCATATCAGCAGTCGCGGCGATCGATCGAGCAACAGTGTGTCTGCTGGACAACCACGATGTTTGGGTGTTTGCAAATTATGGCTACGCGAAGATCCAATTTCCATTGGATGGCTTCACGAACTACTTTCTGAAGCAGAGTTTCCTGGTGACCACGTATGACACTGCACCCAACAGAGTCATCAAGATCACTGCCGAAGGAGACACCATTTGTGCTCTCAGCAGTCGAGGAGAGATCTTCACTGTGTCCATCAGTCAGCGAGCTGATGATAGATCGAGTGTTTCTACCACTAACCCTGCGAAGATCCGAAGCGCAATCAGCCAGCCCCAGCGTATCTGGTCCCCGAAGAAGAGCAATATGGCTGCGAGAGACGTTGGCCTCGATGCAGATGGCTCTGTCATTCTCAGCACCGACGAGGGAAGTGTATGGAAACGCACTCGACGCGCGAAGATTAAGGATTCCACGGTCACCGCCGCTTCTGAGTATCGCCCGAAAGACTACAAGTTCTCTAGGATTCCTGGTCTCACTCGCGTTCTGGCGGTTCGAGCCTCCGGAAGCGGTGCATATTCTGCGCTTCGGTACGATTGTGACGTGCTTCGAAAACAGATTGTGATTGAAGATCCGTCGTTGTGGAAACACGTATTCCCTCTCATGTCATTTGGGGACTTCGGTGACAATGACAGGCGAAGTGATGACGATGATACACGTCCACGATTCTGGCAAGGCCCCAAGAAACACGACCGCCTCGCTGCTGTCAAAAAGGCTATCCTTGGTAGTGCCGACATTGACGATGATCTCCGAGCATACTTCGCGAATGCCACGGCCACTTCGAATCACAGTTTTGACGCATGCATAGCAACAACAACCTCGGATGTTCAGATTCCAGTGCATCGGTTCATGCTCACTGCCCGGAGTCGAGTGTTAAGACGAGGCTTCCGGGACTTGTGTGAAGCAAGTACCTTCACTGTCCCTGATCTGTGTCAGTCCGAAATAAATGAACACGGACAACTAGTGCTCACCTTCCAAGGCGTGGACCTGCT
Organism: Cercospora sesami; assembly: GCA_013365235.1. Classification (NCBI taxonomy): domain Eukaryota; kingdom Fungi; phylum Ascomycota; class Dothideomycetes; order Mycosphaerellales; family Mycosphaerellaceae; genus Cercospora; species Cercospora sesami. Next base: position 30,732 of record JAASLG010000136.1, read on the forward strand.
CACCATCGTGGATTTGGCAATGTACCTGTACACCGACGATGTGGTCCCATTCTGGAATTTCACAAAGGCGGCACCAAAGATGGCCTATTCTTACAAAGAGGTTCGTGCCGAGCTGATGAAGATTTCACACAAGTTAGAGATGCGAGCTTTGGAGCCTGCAGTGCGCCAGATGGTTTCGCCGCGTCCGTGCCTCAATATGGATCTGGAGCTTGCCTACGCTGATCCGGCTTTCTTCCACGATGCAGATATTGTCGTTGAGCTAGAAGATGACGAGGAGATCAAGCTGCACAGTGCTCTAGTCTGCGCGCGGTGTCCATTCTTCGAAGGATTGTTCATGGGACGGTCCCGCGGCGCTTGGATTGCTGGGCGCGCTGACGGCGATTATGTCAAAGTCGACCTCAAGCATGTCAGCGCGAAGACATTTGCCATGGTATTGCGACATATATATTGCGAGGCTGGAGTGGAGCTCTTTGACGACATTGTCAGCACAGATACCGACGATTTCCTCGATACGGTCACTGATGTCCTCAGTTGTGCCAACGAGTTGATGTTGGACCGGCTCAGTCAGGTCGCGCAGTCCGTAGCTGGACAATATGTCAACGTCCGAAACGTATGTGGGCTTCTGAACGCCATGGCGCCCAGTGCCGTCCGCGAATTTCTGGATGCTGGTATGGAATACTTGTGCCTCAATCTGGAGGCCATGCTGCAAGGTCACTACCTCAACGAACTCGATCCTGATCTACTGGAGGAATTGGACACAGTCGTAAGAGCTAACCAGCTTGCTTGTATGCCCTTTGCTAAAAGTGGTCGAGCTGAGCAGCTGCTTCACGATCGTCATCCTGCACTGGCAGAAGCAATCGATCGAAATAGGCGCAGGAAAATCGATGCTGTGGCACTACGAGCGAAGTTCAGCGACGTGCTTAGCCCCGGGATTATCAACGATGCTTCAAGCAACTCTCCAGCGCCTCACAGGGCCAGACGACGGTCTTCTCAGGTCGCGAAACCCGAGTCAGTGCGTGAAGTGCCTCTGCTCAAAGCGAAGGCATCCACCAAGGACATGATGTTTGACATGGACGAGGATCAAGATCCAACATCGACACGCCTATCCCCCGCCATCAGACCAATTATGAGTCCTCGAGGCCTCGATGCCACATTTCAGAACACGCCCCCCGATGAAACGTGGTTCGACTCGCGCGGCAAAGCAGTGCCTTCACCTAAACTTGCACCGCACTCTGCTACACCTGGCGCCATTACTCCGAGGACGCCCAAATCCCCACTGCTCGGTGCCAATGCAGGCAAACCATGGTCGCTCGCCCCCTTGTCCAGCAAGGTCGACATGAAGGACATTTTACAGCAGAGTACAGCTTCGGATCGTACGTCCAATCTCACCCAAGGCCTTGCTTCCACAGCCAGCCCGCCGCAAAACGTCCCAGCACCTTTCAGCCTACCAGCGCCAAAGATGAGCCAGAAGGAGCGGAAGCGTATGCAACAAGCGCAGCTCCAAGGCGCGGTGTCGGTCTCGCCGGCGAATCAAGCCCAAGGGGAACCCGCTAAGTCGTTCTCGTGGCAGACGATATCCTCACAAAAGCGGCCCACATTGAAGAATGTCATGGAGAGTGAGACATCTTCCCCAAGCGGGTCACCCAACTCACGTTCGAGCAGCACACCGCAAATGACCATGAGGCAGACAGTGGCGAATCCCAAGCATGCCAAGCAAGCCATCGGACCGGGAGTAGTACAGCAGAGGAGCGTGTCAGACAGTAAGCAAGTGTCACTGGTCAGCGGACCGCAGGCCGCCAATCGAGGCAAAGTGCAGACTCCGCCAGTGACGCAGCCATCGAGCAGTAGACCTGTACCCCAATCGATTCGACACCAGCCTATGGTGGACGTGGATTTGGGCTTGAGCATGTCGGAAATTGTTGCTCAACAGCAGATCGAAAAGGAGATCATCCGGGAAGCTGTGGCAAAGCGAGACCTGCAAGATATCCAAGCAGAGCAGGAGTTCCAGGAGTGGTGGGACAAAGAGAGTGCTCGCGTACAACAAGCAGCGCAACAGGGTAGCGCGGGACCGGCGAAGGGCTCTCGTAGAGGGCGAGGGCGAGGCGGTGCACGCGGAAAGGGCAAGAAGCCTGGTGGTGAGGGCAATGCGACAGGCACTACCCAAGCAACCAAAGTCGATGGCAAAAAGTAGTGGTGTTTCAGATGACCCGCTGCAATATCATTGTGCCCGAGGCCACGCTCACGCGCAGAGAAAGCCCTGTCTTCCCGGAGGAAGGCGTCGGTCCCAGTATTCTGTTTTGACGTATAACTTAGACATGACATGTGGTGTGAGAGATGGGATGGTGATGCTTCTTTATATGCAAGGTCTACAGCATAGACGAGATAGATAACACGGTAACACGAGGCTCACGCCGAGATTATCCGACAATGGCATTGTACCACATGCAGTGACAAGGCGTGCGTGCGTGACCGCGGCATGGAGTCGCATTCACGGTGGCCGGGAATGTCTGGTAGTGAGAATGAATCAGCGCGGTGAGGCGAACCACAGAAGTGCAGCGAAGCCAGAGCAACAGCGGGGCTCCACTCTCTTCACATCCACCTCCAGACAATGCGTGCCTGTTTCATGCATTGACTGCTGGATTGAGCACGAGCGCGACAAGGCGCGCACCTCCGTCATGCCCTCGCCCTCCCCGCAGCCACCACTGGCGGCGCCCGTGGCTCACCACCACCACCACCACCATCATCAATCCAAGGCCACACCGACCTCGCCCGGCACCGCGTCGAGTGGCGGCAATGCAGCCCGTCCACCGTTGATGAAGCGACAGAGCTCGCAGAACTCGCAGACGAGCAGCCGCCACGGCTTCGCCAGTCCCACGGCCAGCGAGCAGCACCTGCAGCACCATCCCGCGCGCGTCAAGCCGCGGCATCATGGCGCCAAAGTCGTGCTCCCGCGCAACCACAGCAGCGCGAGGAACCTGGCCAAGATGAGCAAAGCGCCCCCGGGCGGAGGGCATCACGTCGCCTTTGAGGATTCCCGGCGACACACGCGGCAACGATCGCACGAAGGAGACACTGAGATCCGGTTGCCCGGAAGTCTGGACGAACAGAGCCGGCCGCCGATGAAGCGGAACATGACTGCGTATCAATTACCGCGCACGCAGAGTCAGAGCCAAGTGAAGCTGAAGAAGAACCTGAGCCATGGGCAGCTCACGAGGCTGGGTGGAGGTCATGGAGGTAGCAGCAGGAATCTGTCGGGGCTGGGAGCACATGCGACGCGAGCGCCCATGAGCCCCGGGTTGAAGGGGCGGAGCAAGCGACCCAAGAGTGCGGAAATAACGCCTGCTGAGTATCGCGCGCTGCAAGAAAGAAAGGGCTCAGGTCAGGAGAGGAAGGGCTCAAACCAGGAGAGGAAGTGCTCGAACCCGGAAAGAAAAGGCTCCGGATCAAAGGCGAATGCATCCAAGAAGGTTGGCTTTGCTGTGGGAAGTGACGAGAGCGGAGATTACGACGACGATGATGATGATGTTGGAGTCAGACAGCTCGATATGGAGGGCAGTGGGCTGCAAGAGGATGAATGGACCGAGGAGTCAGCGAGCGCAAGTCCGCACAGCACGAGGCAAAATACAGCCAACAACTCGCGGCGAACCAGTATGAATTTCACTGGAAAGGAAAGGAATACTACGGCTGTCACGCCCAGTGATCTTTTAGCCGCGAAGGTAAGGGAGGGAATGCAGAGAAAGAGAGCGGAAATGCAGACGAGGCAGGAGGCTAGCGAGAGTGAAGACTCGAGTGAGGAAGAAGGGACGAGTCCCATGACAATGGCGAGAATGAGGGCACCACCAACGCCAACGCGCGCCGACGAACGACAAACTCCTCCGCCTGCTCCACGAATACCATCTCAACAGCCCGCCGAGTCAACGACTCGGCCACAGCAGACGCCAAGTGAGGAGAAGCAGCAGCAGCAGCAAGCAGTTCCTGTTGCTCCAAGCACATCGGTCCATGACTACGCAGATCAGAGGCCAGCTCCACCTGCAAAGAACGAGCCTCGTAAGGATCCTGAATTGGTCAAGCCTCAGGCACCTCAAAATTCTTTCGCACCGCCGATATATCAGCAACAAACTGCCCGTGGGGACGCGCAACTTGAGACTCACGCGACTGCGCCCTCGCTGCCAGAGGTTAGAGAGCAGACGCATCAAGCGAGAAAGGAATATGCCAACCCTGCCGCAAAACGTGTGGCCAGCCAACAACAACTACCTTCGCCAGCAGTGGTGTCTAACGTGAGTGCGCTGGATAGCAATCACAGCAGCGCCACTTCTCCTGCTCCCTCTCTTCGTTCCTCAAGGTCAAATCTCGTAGGCGATAGTATGACCGATGCAGAAAGGGAAGATGCTGAGTTGATTTCGCGATTCATGCCTTCTGCGTCACATCCCTCGATGGGCAGCGGCGTCAATACAGCACTCAACACCCCAAAACAAGGGAGTGGCTTCCACACCCCCGAGGAGCATCATGGCATCCCTCGAGACAGAAGTGGGTTTCAGGTCGGCCCCACCAGTCCTGGCTCTACGGTCTCGGGCTCGTCTGGCTACACGACGCCCGCGCAAGGCATGGGCCGCTCGCGAACAGAGTTGCGTCTGCTGCAGGAGAAGGCATTAGCCGACCTTGAGTCTCGTGCCGAAGGTCTGGGAGGTGCGAAACCGGTTCTCCCAGGCCACGTGTATGACCGCAGGAACGAGAGTCTCAAGTCCTTTATGAGTGGCGCTGAACTTCACAGCGGGTCTGGTCTGAATATGGGACCGCAAATATTCCAGGGACGATTCAGAGCTGTTAATACCGAGCTGCGTGTTGTGCAAAAGTTTCGTGATCCCGTTGGGGAAGCCATCACAAGATTGCGAGGCTGTAAAGGCAGTCGACTCAACCGTCCTCCATCTGCTTCGGGTCCGAATAGATCTTCAACGGGTCTATCAATCTCCAAGAGCGCAGTCAACCTACCGAGCGGGCAAAGGGCAGGCGGTCTGAGTAAGTCCGCAAGCCCTCCCAAGGGAGATGGAGCATTGAAGAGAGGCGGACAGAGCCAGGTGCTTGTCGGCGGAAGTGGCGGAGGGAGCGAAAGGCATCAGTCGAGGAGAGGTGTGAGTTTCGCAGGAGGACCTCCCAAGACGAGGGAGATACCGAGCAGAGATGAGGCGCCTAACGGAATGTCAAATGCGGATATTGCGAGAGTCGCACAGGAGCTGTGGAACGATTTCTGATACAAGTACGATTGGTTGGATACTTGAGAGCTTTGCATATATGATTGGTGCGGAGTTTTGTTGTCTGCGATTTCAGCGTGGCGTTTGGGGTGAAGGACTTGTGCATTGGCATTGAATGGGGGCCTTGCGGACTGATCATTGCAGTATTGCTTTGGTGGTGTTATTGGCAACAATTGTGTATACAAGGTGTTGAGTTATGAAGATATGACCAGATGCATGAGATGGCATGGGACTTGTCGAAGCTGTGCCTGCAGGATACAGTCCAGTCGGTGAGTTGAGTGCTCACGGGCTTTGAAGTGTAAAATATCTTGCAGCGGCCATGTTCACAGTAACCGTGGCTACCTCTGAATGCAACGACCTCTTGAGTGCAAGCGCCTAACTAGAGTGGCTCTCGATCTATGAAAAGCTTTGCTGATTGGATCAGCGACCTGCGATTGCGCTCAGAGGTCGTTGCATTCAGAGGTAGCCACGGTTTTCAGGTATGCGACGAGCAGGCGCACTAGGAACAGCGGTCAGCTCGATTCGGCGCATTGTGCAGCTTGTCACTGGTGAAGTTGCATCGCAGGTGCGCAGTCTGTGTCCCGGCCTATCAACGAGTTGTGGCACAATCACCGAGACGGCAATCTATGTTCTCCAGCCGGACTGGAGACATCACAGCGCTAGACGTGAAGCCGAAATGAATTGTTGCACAACTCCACCGCGCGTGGTCTTCGCTCACTTCCGGTAGTAGTAACGTGGCCTGACAATGCTGCGTGCCTTGCTTCGCGCATCGCATGATCCATTGGAAACAAGTGGTATGGTAGGTCCTGCAATGACATGATGGTCGCGTCCAGAAGAAGCGCGGACGATCACTAACGGCCACGGTGACGGCATGGGCTGCGCTAGACGGAGTGATTCCCGTGGCTCCGAGCAACGGACATGGGTCGCACGAGTGTTGTGCGGGCGAGAAATGAGCAGGAAACGACAGAGGTGATAGGCCGGAAGAGGCTCTGGTGGTTCGCGCCTCTGCTGGGCTCGAGGCAACCAGAAATCAGGAGGGCGAGTCGGGTGTCGAGACCGCGGTGTGAGGCATGGCTGCCTTGCTTTTGCAGACCTCGAGCAGTTGGCATGTTGGGTCGGGAGGGCGCGAGCATTGCCTTGCGGTCATGGGTGTGGGCGTGTGGAGGTGGAGAAGGGCCCGTGGGTCGTCTTCACGCTGCCAACGGCCGACGCTCAGGCCCAGCCCAGGACAGAGACATGCCTGCTCGGAGAGAAGTCGCACACGTGACCCCACTGAGAAACACCTCGCGTGGGCGGTGGTCGTTGATGACTCGTTTGTGCTGCCAGGTTTCGACCCGGGCGCTAATGTCAGGGCCGCACAGCATCTGCCGATGCGCCGCTCGACGTGGCAGCTCGATGCGCGCACGCTGGCAGAATACGACGTGCTGCTGTTGAGCATGCGCCATGCCAATAGTGGGTGAAGAAACTGCGCAGAATTCTCTGCGCCGCTCGCAGTCAGCAGAATCCACGCGCGCTCGTTCGTGGCACGAAGTGAATTTTGTGGGTAATCTCGTTTTGTTTGGACACGCGCACGGACGGCATGAGCTAAAGGGTGATTGAGTTGGGAAGACCATGGCGATGGGCCGGGCTGGTTAGCGCGTGAAACAAATTGCAGGTCCCGCCAATATAGAAGTCTATTGATGCCCGTCGCGCTCGCGCCTTCGCTTCCTCCCTCTGCGCTCGCGACACCGTCAGACCACCACGCTCACTACCACCGGCTTCGGCCACTCACACGGGACGCTCTGCTCCAACAATCGCACTCGTTCATCGACGCACGTCTCGACGACGTGCCACCCACGCTCTCTAGCAGCTTCATCGACAGACAGACCAGGCGTCAACCCCCGAGACAGTCCCAGCCATCGTCTTGACGACGACACGTCTCTCAGAGCATCAACCATCGACCCTCGATCGCCCGCTCTTCCGTCATCGTCCAATATCGACCATCTCTTCGCAACATCCGCGACAACAAACAATTGTCGTCCCAGCATTCCTGAGCTCAGCGTCATCGCGCATCCACTTCGACCCTCAATCTCAGCCCAACTGATCGGATCGACTCATTCCAATCACCGTCACTATGCGCTTCTTCGATCTCTCCGCGAGCGCAATCGCAGCCGCTGCGCTGCTCCAAGGTGCCGTCGCGGCCGAGCAACCTCAGGGCTACGGCGCTGGTGAAGCCACCACCTCGGCGGTGACGACTTACTACACGACCATGACCGTCTACCGTGTCGCAACCACCGTGACCGCAACCCGAAACGGATCGCTGACCGCGTACCCCACTACTGGTGGACCGACGACCCTGGTGGCATCAGCAACAATTCCAAGCTACGGCAACGGCACCAATGTGCATCCTGGCGCTGCTCCGACGACCGGAGTCGAAGCATCGCAAGGCGGCGCCAGCGGACTTCAAGTATGTTCCATGGGCGTTGCACTTGCCGCTGGTGTGGTTGGTCTGCTCTTCATCTAAGCAGACTGGTCACAACGGGATGCCACTTGGTGTCGTTTCTTGTAACGCAGCGTGCTTGCGCGCTCGCGCTTTCTTAGGAGCAGAGGAGAGGAGGAGATGTTTGTCGATGTTGACCGTTCTTACGACTTATGCATGATGGAAGCGCGCTTCACTGTTGATGTTCTTCAGCTGGGAGGTCTTGCGAATGGGAGGAAAGCTTTCCGTTGTCGCCTCTCTTGGCGTCGACGGATGCGCATGGACGAACCTATACCCTAGGAAGCGATGATGACTGACCGAACGAAGATATACCCCCTTTTTCGACACTTCGTGTGGAATTCTTTCGATTACCCTTCTTGGATAGATAGATTTAGCTTGGTGAGAACAAACTTCTTTGAACACTGCGGACTTCATTCCATTGCCCAAAAGCCGTTGGCTGAAGGTACGTGTGGTCGTGTCTTGGACAGCTTCCTGAACCGGTGTCACGCTGCTTTCCCAGTTTGCGCGAGCATGTAGCGATCGTTTCTACTAAAGGTATGCTTGCAGCCAGCCTCGTGAGCTAGGAAGCTTCCATCTATTGGGGCAAAGCTCTGCCTCCTAGCGACTGCTCTGGAACAGTAGTATTTGTTCTTCGTCCAGCGGAGCTTCTTTGTGCATGGGTGCGGCTCGGCGTAGCAGTTGCAGCAAGGAACGGTGGCGGTTCTCAGTGCATCGGTGGTATACCACGAGCTCACATGTGGGCATGAACATCGAAACAGCCTAACGTTCGAGTTTGCAGCAGACGTGAGGTCGGAGTCGTGAAACGACACTGCTGTTGTCGATCAGTGCAAGTGTCAGCTCTTGCCCCAAGTGCAGTGCTTGTTCACCTTCGGACCCACTTCAGAGTGGAGCTTGTGACGGCAGTACCTTAACTTCGACCTTCGACTCATGAGCTTCAAGTTGCACGTTTATCTAAACCCTACACAGCCGAACGTGCTTGACAGTCGGGCTTGCAAAACACCTATCGCCTGTTGACTGGTACATCGAAATGCAACGCGTCAAGAACGTCGGCTATGACGAAGATGACCTGTACTCCGACGAGGACGAATATGCGGGGGAGCAGGACGAATTCACCGCAGAGGACAAAGAGAACTTTGCGACTCTCACTCCTGTAGTGAGAGCGGAACTGGAAGAGGCGGCGATCACAGTGAGCACAAAGGAGATTGAAGATGCGTTATGGCATTACTATTGGGACGTGGGCAAGAGTGTGGCATACTTGAAGAACTCGAGAACACCGCAACAGCCCAAGCAGCATGAGGGGAAGAAAGAAAAGCCAAAGACCAAGTTTGATGAAGCAAATGCAGCCAACGCGGCTAATGCAGGTGAGTTGAATATTTCTTTGGAGTCTTGTACCGGTCATGCTTGTTGGTGTAGCTCGCATGGCTCCAAGTGCAAACATCGGCAGGCTCTCCGACGATGTACCTGGGCAGCCACTGATTTGGCGGTGGTAGACCCGAGGCCTAC
>JAASLG010000137.1:0-36662 GCA_013365235.1 Cercospora sesami
CCCAATTCCAGCGGCCGATTCTTGATGACCAGTATGGACAAAATGATGACATACTCTGTCTTCGCGCTGCTTCCAACACTTCTGACTCAGCCTTTACTCTTGATCGCTGGTAGCGAGGCGGACACCAAGTTCTATAGCGATCAAGCCTATGTCTTGTCCGAAGGCCCAAAAGAGCTATTTGTCGTGGAAGGCGCGTCGCATATCGCGCTCTACGACAAGTCGGAATACGTCAACCAGGCTGTCGAGAAGCTCGCTTCGTTTTTCGGACAATTGTGAAGTAGATTTCTAGGGTTATTTCAGTAGTTTAGGTCGCTTTGCCTAGCACGAGTGGATTTGAAAGGCAGTGTCTCATATCATTTCCTTGCACGCTTGAGGCAGAATTTGGCAGAACTTGTCAGTCCCGTATTTTCTGCGAGGGTCTCGTTCGGTAGCGCCGTGGCGCATCCCTCTTCTCGCCTTGACTGCTGGAGCACTAAGCGTCTACAGCTCCCAGGAGGCTGCGTGTTCGTCGCTGTCGCAGAACAGGCATCGTGCTGTCGTCACATCGGTGCGTGATGGCATCGCTGTAATGACTTTTCGCTAACCTCAAAAGCTGAAATCGATGCCTCTGCGGCGGCGCTTTAACACTGTGTTGTCGCGGCCAGAACGGAAGAGGAGAGGAGAGGAGCTCTCGTCACGGCGCAGGTGCGGGCACAGCCGAGAATCTCAAAGTTCTTCGGCCCGTGACGGAGCTTCTCCGATTTTTGAGATTCTATCGTGTCTTCGTTCTCGACTTTCTTGCGACGAACATGGCTGCACGATGGTTAGTAGCTACCTTGCATTTCTGTTCAAGAGTCGCCCACTGACACTTGTCTAGAAAATCAAAGCGCTCACTCGCTCGACGAGCTCTATACAGACTCCCGGCAGCGATGTCGCTCGCCAACCTCGAAATCTCGATCCCGCAGTGCACCCATTCGAGCGGGCACGAGAGTACACACGCGCTCTAAATGCCACGAAACTTGAGCGCATGTTTGCTGCGCCTTTTGTCGCTCAACTGGGAAGAGGTCATGTAGACGGTGTATATGCTCTAGCCAAGGACCCGAAGGCTCTGGAGCGGCTTGCAAGTGCCAGTGGCGATGGTGTCGTAAAGGTCTGGGACCTTCCCACGCAAGAAGAAGTGTGGCAGACACAAGCACATCAGAACCTGGTCAAGGGCATATGCTGGACGCAAGATCAAAAGTTGTTGAGTTGTGGCACAGATCGATATGTCAAGCTGTGGGATCCGTACAACACTGCGAGTGGCAGCAAGCCGCTTGCGATGTGGACAGGCACCAACTCGTTCTCCTCGTTGACCATGCACCGCCATGAGCGCAACTTCGCGGTCGCAGCATCTGCCACGGTGCAGGTTTTCGATGTTGATCATCCATCAGATACACCACTCCAGAGCCACACGTTCACAGGTGCGATCGACACGATATCTGATCTGAAGTTCAATCAGTCCGAGACTTCGATCCTAGCAGCAGTATCGAATGACAGCTACTTGACATATTACGACCTCCGGACATCCTCCGCACTGCACCGACAGAAGCTTCGCATGGCTGGTAACAGTATAGCTTGGAATCCTATCGAACCATTCAATATCGCTGTGGGGAAGGAGGATCATGACATCAACATCTTCGATATGCGGAATCCTACCAAGGCTCTCAATACACTCAAGGACCATGTATCTGCAGTCATGTGTGTAGACTGGTCGCCAACTGGACAGGAACTCGTCTCAGCCTCGTACGATCGATCGATCCGATTATGGACACCCCTCAAATCTGGCCGCAGCCGAGAACCATATCACACCAAGCGCATGCAGCGCGTCTTCTCGTGTACCTTCACTGGAGACTCTGCATACGTACTTTCAGGATCTGATGATGGTAACGTCCGCCTGTGGCGTTCGAATCCTAGCGAGCGAAACGGCATCAAGTCTGCAAGGGAAAGACAGAAGATCGAGTATGATCAGGCGTTAAAGGAGCGGTGGAAGCATATGCCAGAGATCAAGAGAATCGCCAGACACCGACATTTACCTAAGGTGATTAAGAAGGCCGGCGAGATCAAGACTGAGGAATTGCAGGCGATCAAGCGCCGCGAGGAGAACGAGAGAAAGCACACGCGAGCTGGTCAGAAGAAGAGGAGAAGTGAGAGGGAAAAAGCCGTTGTGGCTGTGGAGCAGTAATCTCACGAAACCTCTTCTTACGACTTTGATGTTTAGAGCATGGCGACGGCGTTCTGGAAGACCAGCATTCAGAGGTGCGATATGATACCACGACTTGGGATAGTCGAATGTAGCAAAAAGTAGTTGTACGTTTACCATAGCAATTCTCCAACGAAAGACATGGGTTGATGGTGAGCCACATTCTCCAATCAAATCCAAGGTTCCGGCTCGGATGTTTCCGCTTCCGTCCAGTTCTTTGCCTCTCTTCGTTTCTGCCAACCTTTGACCACATCTCGATCACCTCATCGCACCACCACCGCCCTCAGCGCACCACACCCTCCAGACGAATCAACCACAACTCCTCCATCATGTCTTCGCGCGGCGGCGGAACCACCCTTTACGTGACTGGCTTCGGCCACGGCACCCGCGCCCGCGACCTTGCCTACGAGTTCGAACGGTACGTCCCCGAAACCAGAACCTCCTCGACACACAGCTCCCCTGCCCTCCGCAACATTCTGCGCTCAGCGCATCCAGCACGATGTCGTCTGAACGCCGCCATTTCTTCCATTCCCACGTTCACTTCCGCCGACACTCACGAACGAACATTTGGAGCCGAACTGACAGACTCGAAGATACGGTAGATTGGTTCGTTGCGACATTCCGGCACCTCGTACCGCATCCAGCAGGCTGTAAGAATATAAGATATGGGCACCACAAATGCTGGCTGAGCTGACATAACGTAGTTTCGCGTTCGTTGAGTATGAGAACCGTAGAGACGCTGATGATGCATACTACGAGATGCACAACAAGCGCATCGGTCGTGATGACCTGCTGAAGATCGAGGTAAGGATCTCGAAATACCCAACGCGCAGTAGCGTTACTGATGAGGTACACGCAGTGGGCACGCACACCACCATCGGCCAGCTGGAGATTCGACACAGGCAGCGACCGACCTCGTGACTCTCGTGACCGCGACTCCGGACGCAGCGAGCGGGGTGGTCGTGACAGGCGCGAACGCTCTCCACGCCGCCGCTCTGGGTCTCCTCCGCGGAGCCGTCGCTACGATGATGACCGCGAGGGCAGTGCGCGTGAGCGTGACTACGACCGTGGCTCTCGCCGCGATGACCGCGACGACCGCCGTCGCGACCGCACCCGCAGCCCAGAAGGTGATCGGGACCGGAGCGATCGCGATAGGGACATGAAGGATCGTGACGCGCGAGACGACGACCGCGACGCAGACCGTGACGCCGATCGCCCAGCACGAGACGAGCGCGAGCGCGAGTACGAGGCCAACGGAACCAATGGCGAGACCGCCAAGGGTGAGTAGAAACCTCCTGAGAATGTGACACAGCGTACTGATAGCCTCGCAGAAGAGGCACGAGAGGAGGAAGCACCACCAGCTGCTCATGATGACTTGGACACTGCCGAGTAGAGGTTTGACTGACGCAGTCCACCAGCTCTCGACGTAAAAATGCGCGACGTATGATCATCAAACGGCCCACGATCGCAAGCAGCACTTCGAGACTGAGAACTATCGACGCACCTCCTTCGAAGCGAACACACCAATAAAGCGGGAACGAAAGAAAGAGTTGAGTTGGCGTTTGGTAAAGTGTATCATCAGCATGACTACGGGTTTTGAGACTGCCACAAAGATACAACTTCATTCTCACAGGATCGAGCTAGCAACGGCCGAAGTCTTCCACGAAGCGGATCGAACGTATTGACTTTCCACCCCGCCGTCGTCTCCCTCGATGCGACCCCGTCCTTCGTCGTCTTTGCCCTTTCGAGCGACCGTAAACAGAGACAGCAACCCTCCATCGCCCACGTCCACGTCCATCCCCATCGTTCGTCGGTCCCCGCCGTCCCTCGCCAGCAACACGCTTCCGATCGACCTGAGCTAGCCATCTCATGCTCGACTGCGACTGCGACGAAGCGGCACTAACCAGCAGGCTCATTTCAGTTCTTCCTGTATGTCTATTGTCCACTAACACCAACACCCAGCAGCTTGTAGGGCCCTAAGGTGAGCTCCTATAATACGCGGCCGGTAGCCTACAGCGCCATGCTACGCCAATACGCTGCAAGTCCCGCAGCAATACGTGTGAACAGCAACGGAATAGACAATGTGTCTTGTGTCAATCATGGCCGTTTCAATACGGCTTGTCGTCATATGCATATACTAGTACATTCTTACTCTAAATCCTCTGGCCGTTTCGTCGGACTCCTCAGATTATCATTCCTCTGAGGCCCTCGACTTCGGTCATGATCTGTAGCCAAATGCAATGAATCTCGCATCAAACCTCCAGCTTCCGAGCCCATGCTATCTCTTCCAACTGCAAACTCATCCGCCTGCTCTATGCTGCTCCTCTTCCCGGACTGTACATCCGCTTCTGCGGCTGACACAATTGCATGTGCCTCATCTTTGGCTTCCTTGCTCATTCCTGAATATTTCAACCAGTTGTACGCAGCAATACTCGCGATCGTGACAATGAGCCCGGAAACATTAATTGGCGACAGCTCATCACCAAACGTCGCGCTCGCCGCACTGATTGTCAACACTTCCTTGAAGATCCCGCAAACGGAGAGTGTGACCACTGATGTCCTCTGCAAAAGCGCAAATTCGGCCGCGACCATCATGAATGCCAGACATCCAGGGAAGAGTAGAAGCAGGATCCCAACAAAGGTTCCTTTGGCTTCTGTCAAGTCGTTCAGGCCTGCCAGAACGGCTCGTGGTCCTTCAATCGGAACAGCCAGGATGAATAGTACAAAGAACATGACAGGCGTCAAGAAGAAAATCGAACTGAAAGGGTTACTCGTCGCTCGATTCCTCAATAGTAAGATCTGTGTCAAAGACCACCGGAATCCAGAACAGAGAGATGCTGTCATTACAAGTATGAAACCTAGCGCATTGAAGGCCGCTTCTCCGGATACCATGAGGATTACGCCAACGGTCATGAGGAGGATGATGAGGCAGAGTTTGATTGTAGGTTGCTCGAGGCGGAAAATGAAGGCGAAGAGGAGGACGAAGGCCAGGACGGAGGATTTGCACATGGTGAAGAATGTGAGGCTTATGAAGCGGAGGGAGAAGTTTCCTAGGCCGATGTCCAGGGCTGTGGCGCTGCCGCAGGGGGTTATGCGGGTCAGGTAGAAGGATTTGGTCATGAGGTGTTGTTTTTGTTGTTGGCTGGGTCTATTTTGTTCTCCGACTTGTTCATAGCGATGTGTCTCGTACTCTTGTCCATCGCCTTCGGGGGTTGCGGGTATGATGTTGCCATTCTTGTCTCTTCCTGGCCGGAATCGCGGTAGGAATATTATGACCAGGCTCGCGAGGGAGAATTGTACGAGCATGTGGATGGAGGTTGTGAATAAGGGGAAGTGGAAGTCCAGGTTCTCGGCCGAGAACATCCATTTGTTGTAGACGGATATGGATATGCTGAATGAATACCACAGCAGGATGAGAAGGCCATTTATGAGGAGACGCCGGATGAGGGCGGTCTTTGCTATCCCTTTCTCTTCGGCTGTGAGATGTGCATGGTGTGAGTGGGACAGCCCCCGCCGCCTTCGTCTGCGCCGCTTCTTGCGCTCAGTCTGTGTCAAGCCCGTCTCTTCATCATCGGAGTCGTAGTCGCCGTCGTGGGCGGATGGGTATGTGTCATCGTCGGAGGATTGCATGGAGGATAGTTCCATGTCGATGGACTGATCGGACTCGGAGCCTCTCTTATAGTCTCCACCCGCTGTCGCTGCTCCTCCACCCTCGAGATCGGTCGCGGAGGCTGGTGACGTGTGTATGGGAGGTCGACTGCTGGATACGTTGTGTTTCGTTGATGGCTGAGAGAGGAGGCTACCGCTCCTCGGGCGAGATCCGTCCATTTCCGGGCGACGTTGTTATTGCTGGGGACCGTGGTTGTAACTGGGTGTTGGTTGCATCGCGTGAGCTGCGGTCAGAAGCCGCTCCTATTCACGTACATCCTGGCTCGTTGTAGGGCTGAGATTGGGGTGAGGTCAAGGGGTCCATTGTCTTGGCGTGGAGTGGGACTGTGCACTTCAGTTGTAGCCATCGCCTTCGCCTTTTCCCGCATCTCAAGTCTACGAAACGTGTTGATCTTGCAACTTTCTCGCCGCGACAGAGCACGAACAAGCAGCAGCCTTGGGGAAGGCATCGTTCACCGAACATGGACGCCTGCCGCTTCCCTCTTGCTGGCTTTCCTTCCTGCTGGCTTTTTGGGGTCCACTTTCGACTTGAAATATAATCTGCGTCGACATTTCTTGACACGAACTCAGGAGCAATCTCTACAATCCATAACTGATGCTCAGATAAACACACCATGGCACGGAACACAGTCGTTCAAGAGCTCAAGTCGTCCAAATAGGCATCCCATATCTTGGATCCTGAAAACACTCACGCATAATCTCGTCCACATCACGCCTTGCTGCTCGCGACTATGACTCAGGCGTACTCTAATTATAGACGCAGCCAGTAGAGCTCTATCTTCCTTGCGAGGAACTCGGCGGCTTCAGACTGCCACGGCTACGCCAATTGCTTCGGCATACTTGTCGTATGTCTTGCAAACCATCCCATCGATGAAGAAGCAGAGTTTGTACCAAAGGTCGACAAGACTGCTGAGATAGAAGGAGACCGAAATGTTTGTACGGGATAATTCGTGAGTGATGCCATTCATCGAAAATGGTGGCTTTCAACACCATGGCGCCGGTCATGAGCAAGTTCGAGAAGCTAAACTGAGTGCTACAACTTGTGGTAAATTTCTCGAGCGACGCCTAGGGAATTGAATTTCCGCGCGTTGGTATGAAACTGGTAAGCCAAAAGTACAATAGATGCGCCGTTATCCTTCCAATCTATCCAACTCGTTCCTACAACTGACTTTATCACTTCTCCTGTCAGACTGCAATGAAAGTTATTAATACAACGACGACACCCATCCAATCTTGAGAGTCACGGTCTCGCTGCGATGAGACGCCATCATCGCCATCCAATCCTCGTGACTTATGGTGACAGGAACGCTATCACCATGATTCGCTAGGTACTGGTTATGCTGTCATAAGATCCGATATCCGTCCATGATGTCGATATAAATTCTTGTATTCAACATATCGTTATTCGCAGCAGGTCGAACTGTGATTCGACGTTGATTGTGCAGCGACAGCTCCGACACAGCATCGATCACTCCTGGCTCACTTGCATGACCCTGTGTTCCATCGTTGTGGACGTCAATGTTGAGAGTGTGCTCGAGACCAACACGTCGTTTAGCGCCTCCGTTGTTGAAAAAAGGAAGACAGCCGAAAAACGATCTACAGATTGTCTGTCGCTGGTGCAAAGAGTGCGCTTTGTTTGGTAGGGGAGTTGCTAGAATTTTGTCAGCTTATATTACATTGATTAGAAGATTTTGTACTCACATGCTGCGTTCAAGATAAGTACGAACCAGGCGAGGAGATGAAAATGCATGTTGAAGGGGTGCGAGGACCAGTTTGTTAAGGTGCTGAATTCACTCTTGCGGTTGAAATATGGCTAAGACGATTCGCTGGAAGTAGCAGGTTGCTGGACGAGTGCGTTAGACGTAGGCAAGGCGTCCGATCATTTATAGTAGTACAAGAGACACGTCGAGGTCATCGTAACTCCTCTGTTCCCAGTTCTCGCAGCAATCGTATTCTGCAGGACATGTGCTTACATGCGCGGGTTCCGCGCATAATCTGGACCATCAATCTGCAGCAACCATGCAGTGATTTATGTTGTCGTTCTTACAGCGTACGTCAGCGCAGTGATGGTAGAGAGTCCTTGAACATACGCTAATCAAGCTACCTGTCTGTACTGAACCGCCGAAAAGCGCTGTACCTCAGCCTCACGGAGGGGGCAGAAATCCATGTACCCGACGCAATGCTGTACATCCTTACGTAGAGAAGCTCATATAGGGTCAGCTTCAATCACTCAAGGATGGTTCCCCGTCACTCCGCTTAAAGACGTTGCACAAGCGGGCTTAGTAGCTGGGAGGAGGTAGCATGTTGGAAGTAAGTCGGATCGGATGCAAGATAGGTGTATGTGATGATCAGAAACCCAAAATAGAGCTGGAAGACATCGAGCGTTAGGCCCGTTGCTACAATTAATACCTTTGCAACTCTCACTTCTACATACGAAGCACGATTTTGCTTCTAAAATAAGTGAAAGCGTCACATGCTAGCTTGCGGCTGGTTCGTATGTCATCAAGTCCGGCTGTTGCATTCATATCAGCCGGATCTCGCACTGTTAACCTGTGTGAAGTCTCGTATTCAATGGCTTGGAATTTTATGTACACAACCTACTTAGAAGGGCTTGTGCAGCTTGCGTCTCCATGAAACTGTGGTGAAGAAGCGGCGGAGCAACAATGGCTCAGAGCCCAGTGATCAAAGACTCCTTTTTGTGCTGAGGACATTGCTGGTAAACACGTAGAATTGGCGCTGGACCATGGCCAAAGTTTGCTGAGAAACCTCTGTTGCGACCATGTCTTCTTGTGCGACCTGTTCAAAAGCTCTCCAGCCCCTGAAATTCAGCTGAGTGTTTCGGCGATGGGTGTGGCGCACTGCTCTGTCTTGTTGCGGGAAGAGCCACTCTGAGCACTCCATGTGGCCGCATAGACCTTCTCTTATACCTCCACACAGGTGGGCAGACCAGTCACCGTGTCCGTGACGCACGAAAAGTCGCCGAGATGGGTCTCCGTGGCGTTGCCGAATGTCCACACCAAAAGCTCCACGATAAGCACGCTGATGAAGATGAACACTATGAGCGACTTGACCACGACACGCCTATGTCCCATCGCCTCGATATCTCCTGCCTGAATTGGGTCCATGACGGCCGGCTGAGTGCCTGAAGTCGTGCGTGGCGACTGAGCGTTTCCTGGGTTGGAAAGTGTCTTCTTGTGGCGACGACCAGTCGTGCGAAGCTTCGGGTTGTCTTGCTGAGGGCGGACCGCGATTGCAGGCAGAGTCTCGTTCAGTTCTTTGGTCGGTGGGAACTCGAGTTGCAGATGCAAAGTAAGTGCGGTGAGGACGGCGGATTTCTGGATGCTAGGAATCATGGCAGACATGAGTCCGAGCAGAAGTACCATAATGTACCGGGGGCGCATAGTGTACTCGATACAGTCTGCGACCTGATCAACGGCGGTGTGTGCCATGATGCGTATCGAGAACGTGCCGGCCTTCTCGTTGTTGTTGACGAGCGGTGGTGACGTCTCAGGAAGGTGGTTGGAAGTGGCTTCGTTGGTGATCGATTTATTCTTGAGCTTGATGCTGGACTCGACAGCCCACTCGGTCTTGGACTCGACAGTCTTCGGATGACGGCTCGAGGTAGTCTCGTGTTCTGTGAGGACCCATGGTTCCTCACCAGGCAGACTAGAACGCGGTGACACGGTAGTTGCGGTGGACTCCATTTTGGCCTTTGGTAACTGACGAATTGTTAGTATATAAGCTGCATTGTGACTGGTGCATACGATACTGGATGAAGAGGTTAGGAGCAATGTTGCGCGAATGCTGTCAGCGACGAAGTGCTGTGTTGATTGTTGCGATGCAAGTTTGCTGAGAAAGAGCGAAAGAGATGTGTGCTTAAATGGGGCACAAGCAGGCAAGCCGCCAAGATGACTAATTGCGCCAAGTGGGGCTTTGCACGTGAAGTGAAGCTTTAGTTGAATGAGCGTGACTTTAATACGCATTCACTGCACGTGTGTGGAGATGTGTCAAGCATGTGACTGAAAGCGGGTATTCTTGGATATGTATGCGAGCTCCTCTGTCAAGCAGAGTGGATCCACAAATGCTTTCGCCCTCCTATGGACCCACGCAATTGCCAACAATTGCGGTACGCCACGATTGTCGTGCTTCAAAATCTGATCACTTAAGAACAGTTCCCGGATTACAGTTTACGCATGCTCCCGTGAAACTGCCGAGGGATGAGAGACATTGTAAATCTAGAACAGAATCTTTTTCACTCAACGTTAGCTTGTGCGATGCTGTCAACTTTGAAGAGGCTCGTCACTTACTATCTCCGCCCTCCGCTGCAGCCGATGCGCAGAAGCCCCCACGTCCAGCTACTGAAGAGATACAGCCTAAAATACTTATCAGCTTACTATCACAGGTGGTCTCAGAGGCTGTGCTCCGATGAGAATTGAAGTAGGACACCTACCATTTACAATGCAGCCTCTGGCGCGGAGGCGACCAATCTTGCATGCCGCCACGTCTTCGGAATCTCCTTCACAGGGTTGTCCGTTCGGCTTCTTGTCCCTGATTTGTCTAGCTTCGAGAGCTGCATCGGGAGAAGGGCTGGCAGTGATGCCGGAAACCAGAAGGCATAGTACTCCGGGACCGAAGAAGCGCATGATGGGCAGGGAGATTGAAGTTGCGTCGATTTAAATAGGACTAAAGTGTAGTATGCTAGAGATAGCCTGCTTCAGATTTGGAGGTCAAATGGCGAGAGCTTTATGCGAAGCGCTCTCTGGTGCCCCAACGCCTAGAATTCCTCAATTCGAAGTCTAATCAGGTGTATTGTGTTGGTATTACTCTGAACGAATAGTATATCCGCCGTAGCACTTACTCGATTACATGTCTGTGCGGGAGTCAGTAAGCTTTATCGTGTCTGGAAGAAGAAAATACGAAGTTCGTACACATTTTTAACCTTTTTAGCAGCCGACTTAGGGCAGCTTAGAGACAGGAGAGTCACAAAATGACCTTTGAGCGTATTCCTTGAATCCGCCCATGAAGGACACAGATTGCAGAGGATCAACCTGCCCTCGCATGGATTCATCACATCGGTCAGTTGTTTGTTGCAGTCGAAATACGATGCAAAACTTGCTCGGCAGCTTCTTGGAGCGTTGACTCGAACCAAATTGCGGAGAGACTCCTTGATAATGAATCTGATGAAGATTCCATGGGCATCGAGCCTGTAAGCTTAGGAGGGCGGGAAACAGTACGATCGTGGCAGCCAGCCATCTCGTATCGAGCTCCTGACCAACAGACACTGTCTAGGTCCAGACCAGTCTTTTGAAAAAATCGCAATTGTGATCGTTTCTTTGAGCATACGCACATCGTTTGTGTGTACTTTGTCGATCGCAGACATGTAAGGAGAAGCTCTGAGTGAGCACTCGTAATTTCAGTTTTCCCGGATTGCACAAGCAGGAAGGTCTATCGAGTTCATTGTTGGGTGCACGTGGAATTAAAGCAGGAGGCATGAGAGAGGCTTGTGTATGTGTTATCAAGTCGACTAGAAGTCGTTCGAGCGCAGAACGTCCCCGGTGAGCAGGAAGCATTTGTGATAGCAAGGGCTATGATTGAAAGTCTTTCCGCTTGCCCTTTGTCTCCGCCAGATGTCGGGATGCAACCCGCCTAGCCTCCGTTTGAGATCGCGTAAGGCCTTGGTTCGACAAGTTATTTGACGGGCATCTCTCCAGAGGCAGCGTTGATGTTGTGTCCGCGTATTACATGCAATAGCACCAGCATGGATATCGAACTATTCCGCGATCGCGCAGCCAGGTGAAGACGACAGTCAGCATGCAGAAGTAAGCAATGAATCTGATGTCTGTGACAACGTACAATGTGTACTGCAGGAGCTTTAGGCCGAAGCTGACAGCAAGGACGTATGCCGCAGCGACTACAATGATGAGCTTGAGCAGAATTCGGATAGTCCTGATGCGGTCGGGTGTCGCTTGTCCAGTACCCGTCTTGCCCTTCACTGACATGGAGACTGCACGGCCGATTTGGTGTGCCTGATTGCGTGCACTTCCCTCGTGGGCTACAGCTTTGAGAGTCAGTGCCCTCCTTTGCGGAACTCGGTGTGCGGCTTCGAGCCTGATCGCCCTCGAGCCTAAGTACCAGCTTGTCAAAAGCGAGCAAAAGGAAATCCATGCGGTAGAAATGGCGATGGCAATCTGCGCGACGCCAGGGAATGTAGCCAAGCACTTGAGAGAAGCCGCTACGGTCTCCCGACTCACGAAGTAGTCAAGAGCAGCGGCCACTCGACTGATGCCGCCTTGTAGTAATCGGCTGACTCGGCGTGCGACAGAGTTGGTAGCAGAAATGTCGTTGTTCATATTGTCAGGGAATCGCTTCTTCAACTCGGCCGGGGACCTCATTAATTCGCGAGGAGGCGATGACGAGTCCTTGTTGAAGCAATTTATTGTTTGGGACCCTTTGTGTCTGCGAACGGGAGGAAGACCAATTTGGCAGTTGAGGAACGCCAGAGACTTCCGTAGAAGACGCGCGCGTCTGGCTCGTATACAAGCGCCGTTGAAGCAAGCGGACTGGCGAGTGCGAAGTCCTGTGCGCCGTTGTGATTCAAACGCCAAGTGGGGCATTGCACGTGAAGCTTGAGGTGAACGGGCGTGGCTATGATGTTCAGTGGAGGCGCTGGGATCGCCACAGAAACGAACTTAGCCCTGTATTTGTCGATGAGCAGGCCAAAGAAGCTGTAATGCGTGCTTTCGAGGCGATCTCTGGCCATTTGCGACCTCCTTCGGACAGATGAATCTGCTGCATGCGAAGCGAGCCCTGATTGGCTAATGATGCGTGATGCCAGTAGCAGCAAAGGCTTGAGGTAACCTTCTCTCGAATCTGACGCACTTCGTGCAATGTAACATAGATCAATGCACGAAGACTTTCGAAGTTTCTGAGAAGACAGGAGCGACTGTTCGAATTGCGACACGCCATATGCCTAGCAAGATTGCGACAAGATCATGCATCAGCGCATCAGTCCGAAGCTCTGCGATCCAGTGACGAGTGTGATCATTTGCCTAAGCTGAGGTGCTCGAAAAGCAGATGTAACCGCCAGATCCGGGAAAATGTCCGGGTTCGATCATCCTTAAATCACCGGGCCGAGCGTATGTCCCAGGACAACCAAGGTTACTGCAGCCACGACTCTAGGCATGCTGACAACATGGTTGAGAACAGCATTCGAAGTAGCTTGAGTGGGCGTACAAATGGCTTCAACGGGAGGCAGTTTTTCTGCGCCAGCTGTTATCGGAATCGCGGCATAATGATAATCGTTTAAGGTCACGCTTTTGCTTGTGGCGACGCTTTGCCCTCGCATGATAATAGTTGCATTGATCTCGCAACCCATTATGTACTGCGTAGTCTCTGGGTAAGATGGTATGGTCATCCAAGGTGTCGCGGCATCAATTATGATTCTTGGAATGGAAGACGTGCTTGCTGGTTGTAAACTGCAATTCTGTGATGCAATGAAGCCACCGCCGAGCATGTTTGTTGAGTATGCAACTTCGTAATAGAATGGAGCATGAGTAGCAGTCATCTAGGATCAAGTCAGTTGACTCATCTCGTCATTTTTCAAATATTGCACACAGTGACAGACCTGGAGACCCAATGCATTGGAGCAAATGTCTTCGTCTGTGCATTGCACGGCCAAAGTTGTCCTGCAAGGATCTGCGGACACCACAGATGCTGCGATGCCATTGAGAGAAGCGCTGACGAGGCCTGTGACGGTCGTCTGGACGTCCACAGATGCTGTAGAGCTGATTCGAGCCGTGCTACTCTGAGCTGAGGCAACATCGGCCAGGAGTGCGAGAATGGCGAGCATGGCAATGCAGCAGGACATGTTGACTGGACGATTGAGGACGAGCTGAGCGACCAGCAATCGTAAAATCAATGCGCCAGCTGAGGGCAGACTTTGCTGTGCTGAAAAGTGGCAGAGCAGGACTCAGACCGTGCCACGAAGTCGTGTAAGGACACCATGGCACACAGGCGCAGCTCTGCATCACGGCAGATGCAGATCTCATCGCGAGCGCGGTCAACTGCAGACCTCATTCGATGGGCTGACCTTCCAGCAGCGGCGACTCGCTGGCAGAGACTGGTGGCAAGGCAAGGCTGCGTTGTGGCGGCTTGGGAGCGGGACAAATCCCCAAATGGGAGTCGAAGTCGAAAGGTTGTCAGGCCACAATTCAGGCCGCCGTCGCCTCCTTCCATTCTGACTTTCACAGTGGGATGGTGCAAACCCCAACGTCCAACACAACAACATCATCATTCAAACATGTCTCCATACAAGCTCGTATACTCAGCCGCTGGGATGTCCGTCACCTACGGAATCTGCTCAGATTACCAGCAAGGCCTGCAAAGATATGTCCGCCAAGCTGCCGAGGCTGGCATTAGCCGTTCGTGCAGATATCACAGCCTTGCGCAGCGTGGAGGCAGGTAGAAGATCTGCGACGGCGACTTGGGCTTGCAAAAGATGGGGCCCCGGATCTGAGCTACCAGGGGGACACGGCCCGGGACTTGGTAGCGTCAAGCACGCATCGTCGCTCTCTAGCTGTCAACACTTCACTGGGTGACAATACTTAGTTATTTTGCAACGAGCTCCAGACAGAACAGGAGCCAAGCAGAAGGGAGCCAAGAAGAGGAGAGCCAAGCAGAATAGGGAAAGCATGAGGCGCATAGCTGCAAGAAAATGGGTGCCGCACGACTGCTTGACTGGCTGGTGCAGAGATATGCTTCCAGCCTTACTGCACGATCTCCTCAGCTGAGCATCCGTGGCGAACACTTCCTCATGTGGACGAGCTTCTGGCCATGTGAAGGAGACACTGGAGAAGTACATCGACCTTTGCATATTCGTCACGACCACTTTGACCTATTGCACGCCCTCATTCCTGGCGCTTGCTACCTTGACCTTTGTGCGGTGCCCTGACCAGGTGATGCAGCAGAGTGCTCACGATAAGAATCATGAGAGTCAGAGCAAGAGGGCCAGCACCCGATGCTGGTGCTGCTTTGATGGATGGAGAGGTTGAAAAGTCACGCGAGGGGCTCCAACAACATCCTGCGTGGAGGGTGACTGTGTTCTACGGAATCGGAGCTGCTGTCTTCGTTCTGACAACCAATATCGTTGTCCTGGCATGGGCTAAAGCATCGTTGCCACTCTCTGAAGGCATCGCGACCGCCTACGCTGGTGATGTGACAACTACGCCGAAGAGGCGATAATTGTGCTAATTCAAAGATCAGGCTCTTGTAAGAAGTCGAGGAAAATCACTATATGGGTAGACCTCGCGATCAATATCCTCAGCACTCTTCTGCTGGCGGCAAGCAACAACTGCGCTCAAATATTATCGTCACCAACTCGAGCGGACATCGCCAACGCTCACTCCAGGATGAAGTGGCTGGACATTGGTGTGCCAAGCATCCGAAACCTGGGAACGATCCCGTTATGGCGCACATGTCTATGGATCGCGCTGTTCACTAGCTCAATTCCGCTGCATTTCATGTATGTCTTATATGTCCACACGATCCTCCACTAGCTTACAAATGGACCAGGTACAACTCCTCAATTTTCAGTTCACGCCGATCGAACAATTACCACGCATTTGCGGTTACTGCGGACTTCGAACGAGTTGGCATAGGTCAGGCGAACGGTTGGATCAGCGAATCGGCTCTACAGACAGCAAGTTCCATCTACGTCGTTTCCAAAGGGGAGGCAAAGCTGACTTTGTCGAATCAGGCTGAAGTAATGCAGCGCAACTATTCAAGTCTGACTGTGATGAGCAATGTCGAGTGCCTTCGCAATTATACGCAATCCCAGTTTTTGACCGATTGGCGAAATCTTCTGATTGTGACCAACGCCAAATTACCCTCGGAGGAGGGTATTGTGAATGCGTACACTGGCAACTGGACTACCATTAGAGGGCTTTCTGAATGGCCGTGTTCCGGTTCAGCTGCTACATTGGACGCTATCCGACCTGGAGACGAACAGTATGATCTGGGAGCGCAACTCGGCGCATCAGCTATATTCGCGCTTGTCAACAGCACGTTGAATAATGCTACTAGTGCAGCCAATCTTTCGAGCTGTGATCTGTCGAGCTTGATCAACGTTGCGCCCTCTTGGACGCTTGCTCTGACAGATCATTACAATGCCACTGGCCAAACGAGGGCAGCTGAAGTCCAGTACTGCCTAGCTGAAGCTGCGAAGGCATCCTGTGCTATCCTCATCAACACTAACCTGCTGTTAATTGTGATCATATGCAACGCAATCAAGGTTTTGTGCCTTGGTATCACTACCTACGTTAAGGGCTTTACACCTCTTGTCACCATTGGCGATGCCATCGAATCTTTCCTGAATGATCCTGAAGTAGGAACCGCTCGGTTAGGCCCCTTATCCGGCTGGGACGTCCGGAAAAGAAGATTGGCTTCTCGCGCACATGTCGAATATCGGGGCACAATAAGACCTGGACGTGCGAGGGCAATAGTTGCCAGTCGCGCCAGATGGATGTTCTGTACGGTAATGTAGGTGGAAGACGCGTCGCGCATCTGTTCCTCTTGCTAACAATTGCATAGATGCCTGGCACTACTGGTGATCGGGATCTTGCTGGTTGCTCTTGGGAGGGATCTTCTCGACACGGTGTGGACCTTCGGAACCTTTGATCCAAGAAATGTGATACCTTTCAGCTTGAGACTCTCGTTGGTCGCAAACGTAATCCTGGCAAACACACCACAGGTAGCCGTGAGCCTGGCTTACATCTTCTACAACAATATCCTGACCTGTATGGTAATGGCTGGTGAATTCTCAAGGTTCGCCTCAACGCGAAAGTCACTTCGTGTTAGCCGGCCAAAGGGGACACAGCGCTCGACATTCTGGCTCACCATCCCGTACAAATGGAGCGTGCCTTTGCTGTCGGCCTCCGCTCTCCTTCACTGGATGATCGCTCGGAGTCTATTCTTCGTTCAGATTGAAGTCAGTGATCCTCATGGGAACCTCCTCAGTCCAGCAGAGGTCACGGGTGGGAACGACATTGCTTCGGGAATTACTGGCTGCGTTCTTTCTCCGGGCGCGGCATCTGGAGCTCTGGCGTTATGGGGCATTTTCATCGTGGTGCTTATATTCTATGGTGGATCACTTGTGACTTTGGACATTCCGGTGGTCGGCTCGTGTTCTAAAGCATTGAGCGCAGCTTGCCACTGTCCTCGTACAGATGTAAATGCCGCCATTCTGCCACTGCAGTATGGTATCTTTACTGAAGACGACGAAGATGGTTTCACGCACGAGAAGGTTGGGTTCTCAAGTGAGAGCGTCTTGCCACACAACAGAATCCTACCGTACTACAATTACGCTCCTGCCGACCCAGAGTTCAGACAGGTGGCAAACCAAGAGTTGCCGGATAAACATTCTGTGAAGGACGAATATACAGGTCGTTGGACAGTACAGCCTGATGCAACCGGGTTTTGGCAGACACAGCACCCGCTGACTCCTGCTGCGCGATATGCCAAAAAATCGAGGGACACGGAGGAGGCTTTTCGAGGGTGGTATGAGCCTGGCAGCATGTCGCGCCAGGCTTCGAGTGTGCAAGTACTGGAAGAGGTTGAGCTATTGCCAATTTCGCCTTCACGAAGAGACGCGTCAAGGTACGACGATTTTTCTGCCTCTACTGCGCGAGGCGGAACGCAGGATAGTTTTGCATTTGCTCGCGAACAGCCTGCGCCATATGGATACACACGACTCTAGAGCGATAGTCTACCAGAGAACACTTCGCCTCTTGGATTTTGACATTCAGTTTTCACGTGTCCGTCGCGTCTGTCCAAGGATCGGAAGTTGGGTTTACAACTTATGGAAGGGCATTCTGATGTCAAGGCGACAGCACTGGAGGATCCCGGGCTCTCCGGCGGATTCGCTGTATGTTAGACCCTGGCTGCGGCTACAATTCGATGAACCCTTCGCCTCTCCTGCATCGGATGGCACCAGGCCATGGGCACAACGACGCGGATGAAAGTATCGTAAACGGAGGGAAACATGATGCATGTGAAGGTGACGTTGCGGGCTTGCTGGGGTGGGAAAGCCGGGATGCGCTCCCGGCGGGTGGGCCATAGCAACCGGGACGAAGCGAGAGTGTTGACATCGCGCGCGACTGTGCCAACGCATCATGCTAGCCGCCTCGAGAAAGATAGCTCGCTCGGTGACCGCTTCCACACAACGTTCGCACCCAACAACTTTGTTCGTGCCGTCGTTGACTCTCGCACACATTTTCAGCGTGGAAGCGTTTCTTGCATCTCAGGGTGGCCGACACTCGCGGACGATGCACCACTGATCGCCCGGCGCGACACGTACTAGCAGGCAGCACACACCACATTCCAGAGCCAGACCACCAGGTTCATCTCGGCTCGACTAGTCCTCCGACGATATACCACGCACCACTACACGACATGTCGGGTTACGAGAGGGATGCCTCTCGCGACCGCGGCGACTCGCACCACAAGCATTCCTTCAGCTACAGCGATGGCCGCGCCAGCGTGCCCATGTGAGTACAATGCCTTTGTTGTCGTCCATGTCAACACGCAGCTAGACACCGCGCCGCGACATGGATACCGTCGACCATGACATTGCTGACCGCGATCAAACGCAGGTGGGACAGCTCTGACCCCGAACGCGCGCCTCCGCCGCTGCCACTCAATCCATCGACAGGCTCTTCGCCGACCAAGCCAAACACATCTGCCGGTATTGCCGCAGCTGCCAAAGCCATAGTAGAGAAGGCACGCGAGAGCGCCCCGATATCGAGCTACACGCAGAACAAGAGCGGCGGAGATGAGCGAAGTCTGGTAAAGGGTGCGCACCACAAGCGCATGCAGTCGCTGCAGACCAGCCCGGTCAAGGATTTGCGCAGCTACCTCGAGAATCGATCACCCGAGCGATCACCAGAACGACCCAACTCGCGACACTCATGGATGCCCGGGCGAATGAACAGTATCGAAGATCTCTCGCCTTCGCCGCAGTGTACGACCCCAACACCCGCCGAGAAGGAGCGAGACGCGATGAAGGACACGCCCATGCTCAGACCGACGACGCGACAGCGATCGATATATGGCGAGAACACGCCTCCTTCGGCCACGATGCTTGCTCTCCAGACGATGCAAGTGCCGGACCCGCCGTTGGCTGACATCACGAACATGAATGGACCGACCACGCCCAACAACCCACGCGTGCACACGAATTACGACTTTTCGAGCCAGCTTCTCAACCTTACAACGATCGCGACGAACTTGCAGAATGAGATGAAAAATCTGAGCCGGCGGAGCAAAGACAATGCCACTGACCTGCTGACGTTGAAGGAAGCGACAAATTCACGCGACGAAGATATCCGCAAGAGTCTGCGCGAGCTGGCTTCATCAGTATCCGCACAAAACCTCTTGCCTCCGCCGCCTGTTGGCAGTTCTGCACGTAGTATGAGCAGCTTCAGTCACTACATTGATTCTAAGCCGTTTGGCTCACCTCCTTCGGCAGGAAAATCGTATAGTGTACCGCGAGCTGCCAGTGCGCACAGCTTCCTCGACGAACCACGATGTGGCTCTCCCTCACCATACTCAGTCGAAGGTGCTGCAAGTGTGGCCATGCTGGAGAAGATCATTCGTGAGATGGTCACCAAGGACGGCCAAGATCGACTTCTGACCACATTATCCGAGCTGCTGGAGAAGAGTGGCAAGGAGAACAAGGATGCCAAGAAGAAGATTGAAGAGTTGACAGAGTTCATCAGAGAGCGATCGGAGTCACACGCTCTTGTTCCGGTAAGCACTGCCAATGGCGGTCCTCCAAAGCTTGAGCTGAACTTCGACTCTCCTACGCCAAAGGCTAGGGACACTTCGTATGCGGGACGCGACTCGAACGACGAAGAACTTATGCGATTACTGGGACGTATCAAGGACTCTGTCACGCATTCTGGCGGCACTACTTCCGAAGTCAAGGGACTTGTTCGCGATCTGCGAGGTGAGGTCTTGGGAATGGGCAGAGAACTCGGCAAGAAACTCGACCAGATTGGCGACGCTCAGCTGAACACATCACTGGACAGGTCGATCAACGAGGGGAGAGACAACGAGCATCTGGAAGAAGTGCAGCACATTGTCCAGGAGGCCATGGCAGAGCTCAAGCAGATTTTGGCCGGCATCATGAAGGAGAGAGCCGAGCAGGATGACGATACCTTCAAGCAACTTGCTGTCGCTCGATCAGGACCCAACGCCGAAGAAATGATGGCGACTGTACAGCGCGCCCTCGCCGAGCATAATTCGAGTCTGGAAAAGTCGCGAGAAACTGATGTCGAGAACCTTGGCATCGACCGGGAAGGAGTTCTGGCTGCAGTGAAGGAAGGCCTTCAAGACTTTGAGCCCAACATCGAATTGCAGCAATTTGGTCTCGAGCGCGACGAGATTCTTGCTGTGCTCAAGGAGGGCCTGGAGCAGCATCGCGAAGATCGCGCAGAGCCCGCGCCACCACAAATCGACAAGGGAGAGATCTATGAAGTTATGCAAGAAGCTCTCAAGGACTTCCGCGCACCGTTCCCGGCAGATCAGCTCGAACAACTCAAGGAGGAGCTTATTGGCAATGTGCGACAGGCTTTGGATGACTTCACGCCGCCACCTGCCGAGGCGCCCATCTCGCATGATGCTATGAACGCCATGGTGCTTGCAGCTGTGACCGCCGGTCTTGCCGAGCATGGCCCATCAGCACCACGCGAACTCGAGATTAGCAGAGACGATCTTTTCGACGCTGTGAAAGCTGGCCTGGATGATCCGTTCGGCGGCTTCAGCGAACAAGTCTTGAAGCAACTCGGCGACTTGATTGAGGAGATGCGGGTCGAATTCAAGCAATACTCCGCAGCCAACGGTCGCGATACAGAGCAAGTTCTTGACGCGATCAAAGATGGCCATGAGGCTCTTCGACACGAGATCGAGACGTACGTCGATCGCGCTCAAGATGTCACAGGCAAGGATGAGATTGTCGATACCGTTAAGACAGGTCTCGAGCGTCTACGTGAAGACGTCAAAGATTTCTGCGCAGCAGGTCCCTCCCACGATGGCGGCAGAGGAGAGATGCTGGAGTACATTCGAGCCGAGTTTGAGCAGCTGCACAGCACAATCAAAGAGACCGGATCTACTCGCGATGCCGGAGAGTCAGAAGCTGGTCAGACAGCAGTCATCATGGTTCTGAAAGAAGGATTGGACGACCTCAAAGCACATCTCGAGAGCCGCAACGATGACCTCATCAACAATGAGGAACTCAATGAGGCCATGAAGGAGGAGTTCGACCAGCTCAAGGGAGCGATCCTGAATGCCAGCGCTGCCGACAAGAATGAGCTCCTGGAAACGATACAGGACTCGATGGTTGCCTTGCACGGAAAACTCAATGGCAGTGAGCTGAGCGCCATCGCAGGTGGTGCTACTGACGAGATCATGGCCACGATGCGAGAGGAGCTTGCTACTTTGAAGGAGTCTCTCCATGCCATGATCAGCGATAACGACAAGGACGCGATTGCTGCCAGCATCCGAGAAACGATTGAAGAGCTTCGCACACAGATGCTTGCTGACCACGACGATGCCTCTGCAGCCGCTCTTGCCACGATCAAGCAAGAGATCGAGGGTTTGAAAGAGTCTTTCGGCAGTGCTCTTGTTGTGGGCAACTCCGGTGAGCGGTCAATGTCGGACGAGGACAACGAGACCCTCCAAGCCATTCGCGCGTCAATGGATGAGGTCAAGGAGAGTGTCGGCAAGCACACAAGCGATGGCATCTCGACTGAGCAGCTTGAAGCCATTCGAGGCGAGTTCGAGAACCTCCGCAACTCGATCGCCACCAATGCCGCGCATGCAGGCAGCAACGAGGAGGTGCTTGATGCAATCCACCTCGGCTTAGATGATCTGCGTTCACATCTGGAGAAGAAGCTCGACAATCCTGAGACTGTGGTTCAGCATCAAGGACAGGTTCTGGACGCCCTTAACGAGGGTCTGGAGACTCTGCGGGCTGACATTGTCAAGACACTCGATAAGCCACTCGATCAGACTGTCAACTACGAAATCCTGGAGACGTTGAAGGACGGTCTGGCAGAGCTACGAACCGAGATGGACAAGCTGAAGTCACCCGCAGGAGAAAAGGCTCAGGTCTCTGAAGGTGGCGAAATTGTTCTTGCAGATGGGCTGACACGCGAACTTTCTGCAGAAGATGTCGCCGCCGCTGAGGCTGCGTCGAAGACCTCAACTTCTGCTCAGAAGGCCGATATCGAAGGCCTAGAAGTCCTCCTTGCTCAAGTGCAAATCAAGATCGAGGCCATGGATCATGCTATGCAGGGTATGTCCAGTCAGCAAGCGGCGCCCCAGGTGCCCGACGGCATTGCACTCAAAGAGGACCTCACGGGACTGGAGAGCATGATCCGAGAGCTGCAAGAGAGTGTCTTGGGCATGAGCTCCAAGTCTGAAGAGCGCAGTCCCGAAGGCGCGGCTTTGAAGGAGGACACAGATGCCATCGAAACATTGCTCCGCAACACCAAGGCACAGCTTGAGGAGATGGTCCTGCCTGACCCCACTACCGCGGCCACGAAGGACCATCTTGATGAGATCCAGGTCGCAGTGGCCGTGGCTAACGAGGCTCTTGTCGGCATTACCGAGAAGCTGGACAACTCAGCCGCCTCCAAGGCTGACGTCGCTGTTGTCGAGGTTCTCGTCACTGACATCAAGACAATGATGGATGAGCTCAAGGAGAAGCAAACCGCTGCTGACTCAGAGGAGAAGCCGGAGACCATGACCAAGTCTGACCTTGACGTGCTTGGAGTCCTGTGCACTGAGATCAAGACTTCCGTCAGCGAGCTTCACAATCCAGATCCGGCATCGGTCCCAACCAAGGCCGATGTGGAACAGCTACAAGGCTTGATCAATGACTTCCGTGAGAGCCATGACAAGATGCGCGACAGCTACGAGACCGACATTGCTGTCACAGCCAAGGCTTTTGATGATCGCAAGAAAGAGTTTGACGATACCATTGCTCAGATTGATGAAGTCAAGGGTCTGATTGCAGAGATCAAGGTTGAGCTTCTTGAGAAAGTCGCTGACGGCGAAACTGGCATCAACGCGCTGGGCGTCACACTCAAGGGCCTCGAGGAGCGGTCTGATAACGAGGCTGTCGTCGCTGAAGTCAAGGAAGTCATGGAGAAGCTCAAGGAAGAATTTGAGAAAGCTCATGCCTCTATCGAAGCTATCAAGGTTGATCATGCTGCATCATCTGAGTCTGCGCTCGAGAAACAGTCCGAGCACAAAGATGCAGTTGTCTCAGAACTTGCTGAGAAGCTTGAAAACTCTTTCGGCGCACTGATGAGCAAGTACGATGATGCTCAGACGGCAGCCGAGGAGAAGTCCAAGACTTTGGAGGAGAATGTGACCAAGCAAGAGGAACTTCTCAACAGTACCAAGGAGATGGCTGATGATCTGAAGCTGTCAATCGACACTCTTGGCTCGACATTAACTGCGTTTATTGGCGACCTTCCGGCACAAGTGGAGAAGATGACTGAAGAGTCCAAGACTGTGTTTGCGCAAGGCGAGACGACACAAGTCAAGCTCGATGAAGCATCGGAGGCCCTCAAGAATGAGCACGCCAGCACACGCTCCGAGGTTGCAAGAATCCTCGCTGCTGTCGATGTGCTGCAGAGTGACATGTCTGAGCACAATCCTCGCTTCATGGTCACACTGGAAGAGGTACGAGCCTTGGTCAACCAGCACTATGAGCACTCTCAGAAGGCCTACTCTGCAGCCGAGGAGCAGGCTCAAGCTGTGAAGGAGCTGCAGGAGGCACTCAAGTCTGGCTTTGAAGAGACGAAGAACCAGCATGCAGATGGCCTCAAGTCGCACCACGAAGCTTTGGAAAAGTCGTTGCCAATGCTTATGCCTCCTCCGGTGGAAATGCCAGCGCCGCCTGAGAAGTACGACGATTCAGTAGTTCGTGAGAAGCTTGATGAGCTTATGAGCCACGTGGAAGAAGCCAAGGATCGTTCAGCTCAACTTGAGCGCCTGGACGAGATCCACGCAAAGGTCATGGCGACTGCTACCGAGGTATCTGCTTTCGTCGTGGCTCAGAACAAGCAGATTCAAGAAGACCATGAGAGCAAGGAAAAAGAGGCTGAGGAGATCGCACTACTTCTTGAGCGTCGTCTTGAGCGCAAGGATCAGCTCGAAGCCGACATCACTGTCCTTAACGAGGAGAAGATGTCGCTCCAAGCCGCGGTTGAGCAACTCAAGGCTGAGAAGGAGGCGCTTGCTTCACAGAAGTCCCGCCTCAGCGCTGACGTTTCCTCGATGGAGATGGCACTTCACATCCGTCGCGAGGAGCTGCATGACATGGACAACAAGGCTGCTGCCATCGAGCGACGCATGCTGGAGGGTGTTATGAACCAGTCTCGCATGTTGTTGCTAACAAAGTCGAAGAAGTCGGCGCCATCTTCGCCCAAGAAGAAGAGTCAGGGTCGCGACCTTCGAATCCCAAGCGATACTTCTGCCGACTCAGCCCACACGGTTACCTCTTCTGTGCAGCCCATCAAGGCCAATCATGCCTTGGCCATGAAAGCTCGCCCGACTCTTCTGCGCAATGGAGGTGTAGCACCCAACACTGCTGAGCGCCGTATCATGTCTCTCAATCAGATCAACCACAATGTGCCGACTGGTGCTCACGCCTACACATCTGACAAGCCAAGCTTGATGAACGGCGGTGGACTCGGCAACGTCAAGCGTAGCCACTCGGTCAAGCACAACTTTATGCGAAAGCCGTCTTGGACGGAGCGCAAGCAACGTGTCTCTTCCCTCGCATCCACAACAGAGAACAAGGAGAATGAGCTTTCTGAAGAGGACGAGGACGAAAATGTCGATGCTTCGCCCCAAGAGTTCGGATCTGAAGTTGGCACTACTAGGAGGACCAGCTTGATGTCTGGCACTGATGGCAGCATGTCTTACGCCACCGGCAGCTACGTTGGCGAGGGCGAGACTCCCGATGAGAACGGCCAACGACGCAGCCTTGCGCCGAGCGATATGACATATGAGACAGGCTCATACCTCAGCAACGGCTCGTACATGACTGGCACAGATCTTGATCGCCGAAGCTCGATTGGCAGCTCCGCACATGGCCAGCTCGGCATGACACCTCTTGAACAAGATGCACAACTCGGCACTATCAACCCTTCGGACCTCTCGATTCTCCCTCGATCCAGCTTGAGCACGGTTCCCGAAGGTCAATCGGAAGTCAGCAGTGTTCCGCCAATTCAAGCTACTGCGTCTGAGATTGAGGCTGCGGTGCAGGAAGTCATGGGCGAGATGGACGATAAGGAACTCAAACGATTCTATGCTCCACCGAGCGATAGTGGTCTCGGAACAGATTGTCCTACTGCTGCTTGTGAGAGTGGGGCTGAGTCGGGTGGAAGTGCTGTTGGGTATTTTGCGAAGTGATGAGGGAGATGTGAAGTTGGATGAAGGCTTCGAGGCTTGCCTTCGCTCGATGGGTTTGGATTGTTCGATCGTTCTGGATGATGACGACAACGTTTGATGGTGGATGATATGAGATTGTGGATGATGAAGTATGATTGTTTGGACGATTCTTTTTTGGATGCGTTTGAGCGGGTTTGTTTATGCAGACGTATGAGTCATGGTGTAGGATGGGATGAGAGGATTGTAATGGATTATTTGATTCGCTGCTCTTGGTGTCCTGTTCGCGATTTTTCTGTTGGTTCTTGTCCACGCATCGCCAGCGGAACTTTCGCAACCCTCCAAGGCAAGCCCTTGTTTGTACAACGAATGATGCACGGATTTCTTGGAAGCACAATCTTTGGATTCACTGTATACGGTCGCAAACACAGGTCGCAAAAATCGGTCTTGCAGCGGCCAACGCATCTCGGAGGCTGAGAGGCTGTCGCAGGCGTAGTTGCAATTTAGAAGGCGACACAAAAGTATCCGAATACTCCCACACTCCGCAAAAAAAGTCCTCGTACCACCATTCCTGCGAATCATTCAAGTCTTCACCTGTTTCAGAAATCACGCTAGCTCCTTCGGACTGCTGCTTTGTGGTTGGCTTGCAGACACAGCCTTCCATTATGGCAGCCACATCACTGCCCCGGCTCATCGCCGGGTGGCATTAATGCACACCGGTCCACCATTTGGGCCTTGCCGCCGTTCAAGTTGAGAGAGTCAAGTACTGCTCGCTGCAAGCTCTAGTCACTTCTCACATTGCGAGCTGTATGACCTACCGCGATGGATCAGCCTCCGCAACCCATCGAACTTCAAAATCTCCTGCCACATGGGGCCACGCACGATGTCAATGCTGGACAGTTAGCACCAGCGCCAAATTCACTTGTTGCTGGCCCAGTTCCTGTTTCTAGCGCAGCTTCGTCTTCAGGCAATGACAACGCTCAGATAGACGGACCGAAACCAACAAGGCCCGGACTCTGAAAAAATATCTTGAGTGGTGGCCCGAACTTGCTGCAGCACTATTGAGCATTCTGTTTCTGATAGCCATCGTGGTATTTCTTGCAGAAATTGATGGCTCCAAGCTGGACGACTGGCACTTGGCATGGCAGATCAAACCACCGACAATTGTCTCAATCCTGGTGACATTGTGCCGCATCACACTGGCCTTCTTCATCGCTGCAGGCATTGGCCAGCTCAAGTGGGTGTTTTCCGAGCAGAGACCGCATCAGCTCTCTGACTTCGACAAATCCGACGAAGCAACCCGAGGTCCATGGGGCGCTACATGCTTCGTATGGAGCATCAATCGACGTGCTCTTGTCGCAACCTTTGGTGCCATCATGGCTGTTCTGGTTCTGGCGATGGACCCGTTCTCACAGCAAGTTCTGTACTATGCGTCGGAAACTTCAGACATTACGGATGCTGTTGCAACGATTCCTTCAGCTCGATTTTATGACAGCGGTGCTTTGTACGCGGCTTTCAGCCTCAACAACCAGACTGCATCGTTCGACCCGGATCCAGATCCTTCTTCATCGAGCAATACCTCTCGTGGTGAGCCACAGACCTTTGAGCTACCATTCAGGCTTGCAACGTTTGGCAGTTCACCACGCACAAGCGACACTCCTAGGTCTACGGGTTTTAAAAGTCCTCGCTCCCTCAAGAGAGACAATAGTATTAGCGAAACATCCTGCAGTACGTGCATCTCACGATCTCCACTGTGCCATCCAGTGCTAACACATTCTATAGGCAACAGCAAATGTTCAGACACACTGATGGCTCGTGCGGCGTATGGCGGCCTGTACAGCTCAGTACCTAGACATGATTTTACCTGTCCTTCTGGCAATTGCACCTGACCATCATTTACGACGCTCGGCGTCTGCAGTGAATGCAAAAACTTAACCTTGCGGATAAAAGCAACATGCAACGTGGGTTGGCGCTATATTGACAATCGTCCCGACTACGCTTTTAGTGAAGCCTATATTTGCTGGTACGAACTGATCGGAAGCGACGATCTGCCTGGCAACGCATCGTATCCTGGGCCCAACGAACGACCGAGTTTTGCTGGTATGGGCGGAGATACCACCAAGTTCATAGCGCGTTGCGGCGGGACCGGCAACGCATACTGGCCACTCTGGTTTGCATGGGCATCTAATGTCTGGGACAAATCGCGAGATCTCCTCAGCTTCACCTCGTACAAGTTTCCTAAGAAGGACGGGCTCTGCGTGCTTCCCACCGCGTATGTTGAACGATGCACCTTGTCCTGGTGTTCTGAGGCATTCGATTCGTCGGCCGTCGTCCTGGGTAATATGGACGAAGGACCCAGCACAAACGTCAGGCTTGTGCCTTTCTCTGCCCCACGCTCGACATGTCCCGGCCTTCAAACTCTGCGAGCTCCGGACGCAGATCAGGAATGCCGACGCAAGGCTTGATCAGAGAGGATAAGGCATGCCCACAGTCTCGCGAAGACATTGGCCCGCAAGATGCATTCTGGGTCAACAAGAATGATCACATCATGACTGTCAACATGCTGAGACCCATGATATATGAGCGCGCCATGGGTGTAGATGACAACGGTGCCACATACGATGGCCAGGACGGCTCGTCTGGATCGGACTCCGCGATTATGACAGCACTGTGGGACAACCACGAGGGCAACCTATCGCTGACACTGGCGGACATTGCGACAGCGATGACCAACCATGTGCGATCAAGCGATGGCTTTGTCAACATAAACGGAACCTCAACAAGATCCTATACGGTCGTCAAAGTCACTTGGTACTGGTTAATTTACATGGTTGCCATGGTGGGACTCAGTTTGGCATTCTTCGTCACCGCTGTAATCTTTGCGAGTGAGAAGAGCAGAGTCGTTTGGAAGTCGTCTAGTCTCGCTGTTCTGATGCATGGTCTGAAAGACTTTGATCGAGCTGATCTTGATCATAGATCCATTAGTGACATGAGTAAGAAAGCAAAGGAATTGTGGGCTCAACTCGAGACGGATGGTGAAGGGGGGTTGAAGCTTGTTAGACACTGAATGCTCTGGCTGATAGAAAGTCCTGTGAAGATTATGAAAGCGCAACCAAACACAAGTACGGTACCGTAATGAAGTGAACAGACTTGTGCTTTGGAAGTATGCAAACGGTTTAGATGGGAAATTGCAACGCAACATGGCCAATCCTCGAGCCGGATAATCCCGGCTTCTCGTATAGCCCTTGACCCATGCACTAAGCCCATGCTGACTTGCCAAACGAGAAACCAGGGTTGATACTTCACTTCCTTAAGCCTATATTCTCACGTCTCATCGTAAGCTATAGCATCCAGGTTTGGAGCAATCTCAGGATGGCTTCAGCTCTGCCACTTCCAGTACTTCTGGTGTTCGCGTCGGTAGCAGAGTCCGCGGCACTGGCCACATTGTTCCCACATCTTCTACCAGAGACATCTATCTACTATCTCTTTTCCCGTCTGCTAGGCCTACAGTTCCTTGCTCTCGCGATTTACAAGCTTTTCATCTTTCCATTTTATGTTTCGCCTCTGCGACATGTTCCTGGGCCTAAAGTATGTTGAGTGGAATTTAACAATACTGGACTGAGACACTGATATATTACAGGGTGGTATCCCATTTCTCGGCCATGGAATGGCTGAATTCGAGCATCCAGCTGGAGCAACTTTTCTCGACTGGATGAAACAGATTCCCAATGATGGCCTTATTCATTACCGGGGGCCGTTGCACGAGAACGTACTGCTCGTTGCTGGTCCAAACGCACTGCAGGCGAGTGATTTCTCTCGTTTTCTACGTGCGCTCTGGAAAATCTGACTCGCAAACAGGAGGTCTTGGTCACCCGAGCGTACGAATTTGAAAAGCCACCAAAGATTCGGGACGCGCTACGGCCAAGTCTCGGAAATGGACTGCTATTTCTCGAGGAGGACAGCCACAAATTCGTCAGGAAAAATTTGATGCCATTGTTCGGATTTCGCCAGATCAAAGCTTTGTATCCATTGTTTTGGGAGAAGTCCATGAGGCTGACGCGAGCTTTGAGCCAACACGTCGCTGAGAATGCCGAATCCGACGGCAAGACTTCAGTCGTGGACATCAGCCAGTGGAGCACCAAAGTCACATTGGACATCATTGGCCTGGCCGCCATGGGCAGGGACTTTCGCACGCTAGAAAACCACGACGATCCACTAGTCCAAGCCTACGAGGAGCTCCTTGAGCCTACCCTGGAGAGAAAATTGCTCTTTGCGGCTCAGGTCTTTGGTCCAGGAGATCTGATCAGAAGTCTTCCCATACCAGCAGCGATACGGAATAAGTCAATCCGGAAGAGCCTTCGCGACACTTGTTATCAGCTTATTCATGACAAGAAACAAATCGTAGCGACCGAGCCGGAAGACCACAAGGACATTTTGGCATTATGCATCAGATCGAACAATTTCTCCGATGAGCAAATCGTTGATCAGCTCTTGACATTTTTGGCTGCTGGGCATGAGACAACTGCGACGGTGCTGAGCTGGACATCTTATTTGCTCGCGCAGCATCCCGAGATCCAGGCAGCTCTAAGAGAGGAGGTACACACCTTGATTGCAGCTTCGACTCAATCGTTGAGCGATACAGAGCTCTCGACGGCACTAGAAGCAGCTCCGTTACTCAATGGCGTATGCAACGAGTCTCTGCGTCTATATCCCACGATCCCACTCATGTCACGATCGAATCCGAAACCAATGACTCTTCTTGGGCATCACGTACCAGCAGGCACACGTTTCACGATCTGTCCAGCTGCCATGAACAGAAGTACGGAATTTTGGGGCAGCAACGCTGACGAGTTTGTGCCTCAACGTTGGATTGATACGACAGAGAATGGTGCACAGCGACCAAATTATTCCGGTGGAGCATCGAGTAACTATGCCTTCTTGACGTTCAATCACGGACCCAGATCCTGTATCGGACAGGGCTTTGCTCGGGCTGAGCTGAGATGTTTGTTAGCTGCGCTTGTAGGAACTTTCGAGATGGCGATGGCGAATCCTGGTGAGGAGGTGAAGCAGGAAGGGATTGTGTCGCTGAAACCGAAAGGCGGTGTTCACTTGAGGTTGAAAGCTTTGGGTGATTGGTGATGCAGGAGGAGCGATGTCGATAGCACTTCCTTCTCTTAGCGAAAATACGACTCTCCAACGTGCGATCCTCCGCCATCCGACAGGGATCTCGAATCTCCATTGCACATTAATAGATCGATGCTTCAGGTGCGAAGAATGAGGTGAAGTCGTTTGCTGACCCCCGCTAGCGCGGCTGCAAAGCTGCGGAACGCGGCCCATAGTACATGTAGGCAACTTATCTGCCTTCATCACATCTTATCAACACAGAAACATGTGATATTTTCTTGGAACATCATCGAGATCTCACAACGGCACTCGATCGCCAATTCTCACTTGGACTCAAGGATGCTCAGTCGCCTCAGAAACGCACGGAATGCTCAAAAGACTTTGTCACTATGGCGGCTGAAATCTCATGTTCGATTCCAGCCAAGTTCGCATGATCACGCATTCACCTTACAAGTCCTCGATACTGACTGACGCAGATTTCGATCCCTTCACTTACACACAAGGACACTGGCTCGATCGCGACCAGGCGCAGCGAGCAGCGCGTGCTTTAAAATTCGACTTTGATGCTCTGCTTGACACTGCGATCAAATGGAGCCCAGGAGCTTCGCAAGTGGTTCAGTGCGAGAAGAAAGAAGGTGGCTTCAACCGTGTCTTCATGATACAACTCGACAATGACGCCACGGTCGTAGCACGCATTCCCACGCGCCTGGCTGGTCCACCAGGCCTGACAGTGAGCTCGGAGGTTGCGACTCTACGATATAGTATGTCAAAATCTGCTGGACAATGAGCATTGCGATTGCTAACCGTGGGACAGTTAAGCAACGCACAAGTGTACCAGTACCAAACGTGTTAGCTTGGAGCTCCGACCGGCACAACAACATTGGTGTCGAGTACATGATTCAGGAAGCAGCACATGGGGTCGTACTCAAGGACGTTTGGAACTCAATGTCTGCCGAACAAAGACTTGCCTGCATTCAGTCCATTGGACTTCATTGTCGGGAGCTGTCTTTACTGCAGTTCCCAATGCTTGGTGCACTTTACCTCACTTGCTCCGCACCCTCAAACGCAGTCAAAGTGGACGATCATTTCTCCATCGGCTCTCTCACAGCGTCATACCATTGGGGATATGAGCTCGAAAGCGCCAATCGCACAGCACTTTCCGAAGGATTGCAAGGCCCATGTATGACCCATCGGCAATCTCATCTTTGCCTTCCACAAACTGATCAAACGTAGGGACGACTTGCCAAGCTGCTTTAGAGATCTTATCTCCCGCTCGAGGGCCAATATGAGCACTACAGACGCCCGGAAAAGCTCTAGACACGCTGGACTGCTTGATGCGCTGGAAGGCACCCTATCTCGTCTCGCCACGACCGACGCGGTCAAGGATGCCGCTGGAGCGACCTTGTTCCATCCCGACCTGCACACCCGCAACATCTTCGTCGATTCCACAGACCACACAAAAGTGACGAGCATAATCGACTGGCAGTCCGCAGCAATTGAACCGGCCTTTGTTTTCGCATCAGTGGATCCCGACTTCGCTGAAGAACTACCGAGCGACGAAGACGCCGGGGATGCACCAGAAGAAGATCGTGCTGCAAATGCAAGATTCAGGACAACCGTTGAGGTTTGTGTGAAGATGTGGGCCGTGACACAGCAGTTCATGAAAAAGGTCGGTCCCGCTTCGAAATTGATTCCCACGCTACTCAGAGTACTTGCCGCTCCAAGTCAAGGCTGGTCAGACAAGATCGAGGCTATGATTTGGTTACTCAACGATCTTGCGGTAAGGTGGGATGAGCTTGGACTGCCAGGTGAGGGCATCTACAAGCAAGCCCAAATTGTCGAGGTGGCAGAGCTCTTGGACGAGACCGACGCGTCGCATCGGCTGACTGACCATTTGACACGACTACTATATTGTGATAACAATGGATGGGTTGCTGAAGATCGGTGGAACGAGGTATTGGCGAGATATCGGTTGGGATACAGTCGCTTTGTGGAGTCTGTTGTGGACAGCGAAGAGTGTAAGACGGAGGAGGACATGGTGAAGGCTATCGAGAAAGCCAATAGGCTGTGGCCTTGCGATCAAAGATAGTACTGATGCGAAGGTACTGACTCGAAGGCACTACACTCTTCCGTTACAAGCAGGCTCAAGTCTCTACATCCATCAAACTATGCCAGGAGAAACTGCTATGATTACCCACCGACCCTCAACTGTCGTCAACTGTTTTCCCTCACCAGATCCACAGTCGCGCAATGAAAAGACCCGCCAATACTGTTCACATTCTTGAATGGGCATCGGATACAGGTCATTCCCAGTTTTTCAAAGAATTCCGCCGACTTGTGATCACTCGCTTCAATAATAACACGAGATCCATCCAACACCAGAACATTCATCGCGAGCCAAGGGCTCGTCATGTACAGTTCGGCATCATTCGGCGCCTCAGGCACAAATGGGAAAGGCCGCAAGTCCCAATCAGCCAATACCTTGTGCGAGCGAAGAGCGGCCTCAGTGACTTTTTTTGGATGGTAGATCATCAGACCTTGACGAAGTGGCAGGAGTGTCGTATCGATGTGCATTGCATGTGGATCATCAACATCCAGTATTTCGATCGAGTATCCTTCAGGTACGTTCCGACGGAGATACTCTACGCCTGCTTCGTTTGTTACGTGGCTGTATTGACCAAGAATCACTTTTCCGAAACGCATGAAGTCTGCAGCGTCGAATGCTGGACGACTGTTGTTGATGACCCATTTGCGATTTGCCGCATCCTCATCCAGGAGGGTATCGGCATAGCTCTCTGGTGAACGGCGAATGATTCGAGCCTCCCTATCCGAGTCGGCAAGCTCTTGGAGGATATCTTTATATGCCAGCTCAATCTCTGTCGACCGACAGCGCCATGCAAAGCAGGCTTCGATTAAAACATTGCCGACGCTCATCAGACCGTCTCGAGGCATGGCACCAGTATAACCTCCTTCGGCTAGCCAGTCGACGCCTTGACGCGATCGATATACTCGGACCCCTTCGTCTCGCAAGATTGCTGACAGGCAGTTCAACTCTGCTTCTGCTTTCTCGATCGTGCTCTCCGGAAACGGAGACTGTGGTTTGAAGCGATGAACATGCTTTGTAGGCATTGTAGTTTCGATCATAGCTTTGGGCTCTGATGGAAAGCAGGCGCGGCCTGCTCGGCCTACGATGATGGCCTTGAGGGGCGACCATTCGTCTGAGGCTTGTACGGAAGGCATCTTATTCCTCTCGAGAGTCTTGGAAAGGCAGCCAGAGAGCCGCGATACTTGGTGATACCAAATGCCCTCACTGTAAGAAGCTTAGCCAAGGACAGAGGTTTGCAAGGCATGTTCTATTGGACATCAAGTCACAATAAATATACGGCTCGGTGCTGCCGCCAATTGTCAACGTATCCACGACTTGGTTCAGATTGCGAGGGGTACATCGACAAACGCAGTGGGGTTCCACAAACTTGCAGCATGCACTGCATGTGCTAAGGTACCATCCGTCATAACTCTGCAGCTAAAGATCCGCGGACATTCAATTCTGGTTGCCGCGCGAATTGCTCCCCGTCGCGTACTCCGCCTCAGGCTGATAGAGCGGTGACGCCACGAAGGCTTGGTCAATAATGTCGACGCAGATGTCTTGAAGTCAGAACGGCTGAGACAGCCGGTACGAGAGCTCACTAGAAGCCAAGAATGGGATCTATTTAGAAGTGTCATTTTGAGTTTGAACTTTGCTTGTCTCCTAGCGCGCTTGATGGAGATCATTCGCAAGCTATTGTCTCACTAAGGATGCTGCATTTGCCGAATCGGTCCAGATTTCTCCAAAGTGCTCCTACTGACGTATCGTCATATGCAAGAGGTATGTCGTTCGCGGAACTTGCCCCGGCCCCCAAAAGTATGCACTGATCATGAGTACAGCTATAGACAGGAAGTCGAGTCGGCTTGGAAACACAAGTGCAACACGTGAAGAATTGCAGCTGAAAGCTGTAGCAAGGTTTCCTAGGGACTTGCTCGTGACCCGGAGTGTCTGGTGAACGTGAACTCGAAGCACGAATTCCCTTTCAGATGCGTTGCTTATGATTGTCTTGTTCGGGTACGCAAGTTCAAGTTTCCTTTCCGCAAAACACAGTTTGCCTCGACTTTTGAATGCTGGAATTTGTATTTGCTCAGGCGTACTACAATTCTTTTGATTTTCAAGCTGGCTGTTGTCGAGACGGGCCAATTCTATCATCCGATCGGTCAACTTTCGTCTGTCTATTCAAAATTGGTCCTAGTTATAATTATGTTCAAATATTAACATACAGTGAATGGAGTGAATGAGCCTATCACATGTTCAGACTTTGGTGATCAGCTGAATGGTCAGCAAGGTGAATCGCAGCTGCGAGAGTTACATATCTTCGACTCTCTCCATTTTACTCAACTTTTCCTCTGCCTCCGCGAAGAACCACTACAGCGATCAGTGCCAACAAGAACTAGCAACTCGAGTCTCGTCACCGTACCTGACAACCAACTTCGGGTCGAGTAGCCAAAAAGCTTCGCAACTGCTATCATGACGCTTCCCCAATTCGCGCTCCGATACAAAGACTTCTCCCAGGCAGATCTGCAGCTGTTTGTCAAGGCGCGCAATGGCAGACGCATGCGCAAGAATGCGAGCAAGAAGAATCTTATCAAGGAACTCGTAGCCCTTGATGAAGCCACACCCTTTCGCTTCATGGACCTTCCACCAGAGATGAGGAACCTGGTATACGAGCTACTCTTGACGCACAACCGATTTGCCGGGCGCAAAGCATATCCTGCCATTCTCCGAACTTCAAAGTCCGTGTAAGTGTTGGCACTGTTACAACTCCAGTAGCAGCAGGCTAATCGTGGAGATCTCAGGTACGAGGAAAGCAAAAGCATATTAAAAGCCGACAAGGTGATCAGTATCGATGCCACGTATCGCTGTTCTCCGCGCTTGCATGGTGGCTATGTCGACTTTAAAGGCGACGTTAAGTTCCAGGATATGCTCTCCACATTGCAACGCCATTTCGAGCGCGACCTGGGGAGTGAACTCAAGCTTCTGCCATCTATTGGCTCACTAAAGATCAAGCTGAGGCTGTTCTCAATAGGTCCTCCGCGTCGTCAGGACATGAGCTTTCCCAAGATCGAGTACTTCATCGACATGCTCTTTCGGCCCTGCAGAGGCCTGAAGCGCTTCGAGATTGAGTGGAGGATTCAGGATGGAGTCTTCGACCTGGACGCGCTGGCTTCTCTCGTTGCG
The DNA here is from genome assembly GCA_013365235.1 of Cercospora sesami. Classification (NCBI taxonomy): domain Eukaryota; kingdom Fungi; phylum Ascomycota; class Dothideomycetes; order Mycosphaerellales; family Mycosphaerellaceae; genus Cercospora; species Cercospora sesami. Next base: position 35,739 of record JAASLG010000137.1, read on the forward strand.
CACATTCGAGCACAGTGTGTTGCTAGAGGCATCGAGCTGCAATGTAAAGGTCTGCCGCAGAACGTGGAGGAGAGTAAATCTTGAAGATGAGCTTCGACATCCACGCTCTACTCATCAGAAGTGACGGATTCCCGGGAAGGAGACGGCGTGGACCTTCGCGATCATCCCGAACATCCCACGGCGCTTCAGCAGACCTCGTCTGAGTCTCTCACACCGGCGTGTTGACAGTGTACTGGTCACATCCCTGAAGATCTGGAGACGACAAATACGGGAAAAGGCTGGGAGATCTGTACAGAGTTTTGAACAATCAGGCAACCGGCTTGACCTTCACTGGTGTCGTACGGCTTGTACTGGTGAACTTGCTCGTAGGTAGGACTCAAGTCTTCCGTAGGATGGACCGCGGCGCGGAATTGCGAAGATTTCGCAAATTTCAATAGGCTTTCTCCGGTTGTCGGTGTGCTTGCAGGAGTCAGAACGGTGAGAGCAAGGAACGAGGGCGGACGCGAAAGCTTGGCGTCCTTGCTTACGTGAACAAGAGTTTTACGCTAGATCGAGAACGGATAGTTTCAAATACACGACTTCTTATTTTGGCTCCAACCTCAGCTTTCTTTGTCCCTGTCCAGCTGGCGAATCCCGACTACAGATGTCTCAGGCGCGCCACGATGGTGTACGACGATGATCTCGTGGCCGCCAAGCTGACGAGAGAAGAGCAGCAGCGGCTCTCGCCCAAATACTACACGCCCGGCACTGGCCGGAAGCCTGGAAGGGGCGCAAGCTGACCGTCTGACGCACCAGGAACAGCATGAACAAACACGTTCACCGAATCCCTTGAAGAGACTCACCGCAAGTCGATACGCGCTGTACCAGAGATGAAGTCAATGATCGGTACGGGGCGCGAAAAATTCACAAAGTCCGCTCCATAAT
>JAASLG010000138.1:0-37852 GCA_013365235.1 Cercospora sesami
GCTCAAACGCATCGCAACCCACATTGGCGAGACCCATGGCTTGAGCAACAGCCATTTCGGCGACGTGACCTGGCCCAAAGTCGTCCACGGCGAACTCCGACTCCAGCAAACCATCAAAATGGACGTCCTTCGCGGCGGTGATGAAGCGAAATTCATCGAAGGCCTTTTCGATATCCTCTGCGTCGATACACTACCCAATCGAAAGGAAACGGAGAATTGGGATGAGTATGTCCGACACATGCGTGATTCGATCATGATTCCACCTGCGAAGGGCGAGCTCGCGAAGCAAATGGCGGGGTATATTCCCGCTTCGACGAGTCTGAAAGCGAGCGCGGGCACCACGAATCCTCCAGAGCCGGAACATGAGAGCTCTACGGCACAGGCTGCGAGCGGCAGCGTGGCGGAGACGTCGTATGGGACTTCGAAGCAGACCGTGATTCTGGTCAACAAGCAGGGCAAAGTCACATATGTGGAAAGAACGTTGTATGACCAGCATGGCACGCCTATACCGGAAGGGAAAGGGGATGTGAGATTTGAGTTCGATATTGAAGGTTGGTCATAGTATGTTGCGCGTTGCGTTGTATCAGTCGTAGCGCTTCCCATTCATTATTCATCACAATGCAGCTGCTGTTACTCGCCGCTACTGTTCACTTTTCCGTTCGCACCCTTTCCTCACCACTCTCCCTTTCGTCTCTCTCGCCCTCATCAAACTGCATACCACCCTTCTCTCCGCCCGCGGCAACACTAGCTCGTCTAACAGCGTCCTTCATATCCTCCTCGCCGATGACAGTTGGCAACGTGCCCATCGCCCTTCCCTCACCAAACAACAGATCGATACCTTCCAGACTCAATCCATTCGTCTCCTTGAAGAAGATCCAGATAACCGGGATCGTAATCACAATGTTAAACGCGACAAAGATGAAGTAGAATTTCCACCCGATATCTCCCAGCGCTGTCGGCGAAATCTGTGAGATAAATGTCGCACACAGCCAGTTGCCGATACCTGTCGCAAAAGCATTTCCTCGTCCACGAATTTGCATGGGCATAATCTCAGACATGTAGACCCAGGAAATTGGTCCAAAGGAGCAACTGAAGATGACAGATACCAAGAAGAGGAAGAAAACTCCAGCGATGGAAAGGCCGTGTCTGTCACCATTCGGGTTTTGAGAATTGATCACAGCTTCGCAAATTAGGGCGAGGGTGATTCCGACGGCGCCCATGATGAGAGGTCGCTTACGTCCCACGCGGTCGAGGATGAAGAAGATGAAGATGGCGTTGGCGATGGGTCCGACGCAGTTGTAGATTCCTGCCACAAGGATCGCGCGAGAGCCGGTGATGCCGAGGGATTCGTACATGATTGTTTGGTAGTAGCCGATTGCATTGATTCCTGCGAGGAAAGCTCAGTTAGGATGCATTCAAGTCAAAATGAGATATCTTATCTTGTGCACCTACCTGAGAATTGAGTAAAGACCTGAACAAGAGTGCCGTGAATCAGTCTTGTTCGCCACTGCGGGACTGTGAACATGATGCGCCATCCAGGAACAGTAATGGCCTTCTCCGCAGAAATTGTCGCAACGATTTCATTGTATTCTTGCTGCAGCCAGTCGTTGTTTGTCCCGTCGAAATGTAGCTGCTTCAGAATCTTGAATCCATCCTCGGAACGATCATTCTCAATGAGCCAGCGAGGACTTTCCGGCAGCCAGACGAACCCAACCAGCAGCATGAGTGCGGGCAGGATCTGAAAGGCCAGGGGAAAGCGCCATTGGACAGAGTTGTCGTCGGGTGCATGGTGGCATCCATAACCGATCCAAGTCGACACGATGAAACCAATGCCAATCATCTGTTGTGTGAGACCGACGATCAAGCCTCGCATTTTGGGGTGAGCGCATTCAGCTTGGTAGACGGGAATCGACATTGACATCAATCCGACAGCCCAGCCTGCAATGATACGGCCGATCAAAATCATGGCCAGGTTGACTGCTGCACATTGCAAGATCGCGCCGACCGCGGCGATGAGGGCTCCAATTTGAACAGTTTTCTTTCTTCCGTATCGGTCCATGGTGAGACCTCCCATCAGAGCGCCGAAGACTGCTCCACCGGAGAAGGTACTGTTGATGGCGCCAATGATGGGACTAGTCTTTACTGTATTGAAGTAGTTCAGGAAGTGTGGCGAGGCAATGACATCGGTCATAACACCGCTGTCGTAACCGAAGAGAAACGACCTGGCTATTGTCAGTCTCTCTTTGTACAGCATGTCAGTACACCTCAGTGTAACCATACCCAGTCGCGGCAAACATAGCCAGAAGCACATTGTACAGGTTCGTCTTGAACGCCATCTTGTCGATCAGCCTTCGCAAACGGCTTTTTTGCTCTCTGCTTTCGTCCGCCGCAGGACTACTCGACTGCAGCTCAGACTCCATCATGGACGCGCATGGATCGTATATATCATCCGTACAACTGTGCCTCCGCTCTCACGAGTTTAGCCTCACGGCACTCTCGCTGTAATGATGTACGTCAAAGGCCATGCAGGGAGCTTGGGGGCAAGCGTCTTCTTCCACCAATCGTCCCACTTAGTGTGGCGATGATCAGTGCCTTCTAGCCCGTGTGGGAAGGCACTAGTGCGGAGAAGTGAAGGTGGCCACGCGGGCGGTCTGCCGAGCGGTCGGTCGACATGTCGTGTACATGCTGTGTCACGTTGTGTGTTCGTGCATGGAAGGATTCTTGTGGTACGCGGAGGGCCAGCATTGCTTGTTCGCGGTCGGCTCCACGGCAGGATTTGGGCGAGGACTTTGAATGGAGGAAGGTTTGGGAGTTGCGGGAATCGGGCCGTCTTGGCTCTTGCTTGCTCCTTTCTTTGCAATGTGCACTGCACTTGCATCTTCCTCCATTTCATAACAGGTCGTGGACTGCACGATCCTTCATGGACTTCACGGCGGGAAGATACAATATGTCATGTTTGCTTGTTGGTCGAGATGGTCTTCCCGCAGACTCTGGCTGTCGGACGCATGCCGCCCAAGACAGTCGTCGCAAAAGGATGCATGGACGACGCCAGAAATTCAGAAAGAGTGTATCTTTGAGACGAAACCGGATCACTGCCAGACAGAGGAACATATCCGCAGAGATTTAGTTTACACGAATCAAGAAACGCTTTCTACATGACTCTGGACGCGGCCCATCTGCTAAGTGCCACAATACAACTTCACGACGCGTAAATCGTCTCGAATGGGATGGTTTGGCGCATCTGTGCCGCTTATTCAAGCTGGACAGCAGACAAAGATGTGTTTGCACAGAGAGAACAACGATCATGCCGCTAGAATCCGATATCTCTGAGAGCTTGCTATAACGGACTCGCGCAGCTTTGCTAAGCTCAGGAGCAGACAAACATCTGTCCTTGCAGAGATGGCACGAAATAGTCGCAAGAAATTCAATGGCTCTGAAACCTTGCTTCGGCGATTTGGCGCGAAATCTCCAAGCTTAGGAGCAGAGAACGCCCTGATTCTCCGGAGAAAGAGGTGCTTTTCTGGTATCATCGACGCTCTCAGTCGAGCATCTGCTGCAAGATCCCGGCCGGGGCCAAGCTGAGGAGCTGAGAATTGTCTTCTTTTCTAGAGGAAGAGATGCTTTGTGGTAGAATTTCAGAAAGAGGAGCTGAGTGAGAGCACCTGGAACACTGTAGCGTCAATGATTCACATTCAACACGAAGCTGCCTCTGACAGCCCAGCTGTCACGGCGCGACTTGCTGGAGATCAGCCAACTGATTTCGACCGAACTGAAATCAGAGACACGAAACGCAGTCATCTTTCTCAGGAAATTTGGTCTAGCACGAATCCCCTGGTTTGGACTAGCGATGGCATGAGACCATTCTTCATGAACGGAGTGACACCAGCAGAGCTCTCAGTGAGGCAGCAGCTCTGCAATCTGGCCCAATTTCACACCTCTTGCCTTCCAGAACAGACCGGCAACGGAGGCATTCGATATCACGCTCCAATTTCTGCTCCGACTGCAATTCAAGATTTCCTGGAAAGGCATTCGCGATGGCTCAGCCTCGATCAAGCCTGTGGAGTCAGCATGACAGCACCTGAATCACTCTGCCATCTGAATCTGGCTGCAAGCTCAGGCGATCGACGTGGAACGGCAGCGTGATCAACAGCAAAACAGAGACAAACCCAACAATTTGCAAATTCGGATCTATCAAAAGTGAGAAACTAACGCCGCAAAACGTACTCACCGAATTGCCAAATCTCTTCTCCATCGCCATCTTCGGTGAGGACGGCGCCCATCTGACCTGCCAGTGCCTCGAACACGGCACGATCCACCCAGAAGCACTCGAAATCGTACTCCTGGCAGGTCCGATGACACTTCCGTACACCGTCCTCACCGATTTCCGGGCCCAGACATCTTCCCTTGCCGTCGTGGGTTCGGCTCACTATATTGAGCTGGAATTTCACCAGCTGCTGTCCCATCTCTTCTCTGATCGTCCGCAGCGAGGACTCCATTACAGGCGCGATCTCTGGCAGCTTTGACCGCGCCAGCAAGCAGAGGCGGTCCAGAGACACACTTTGCAGTGTGCTCCGGTGTCTCCGGAGAAACGGCAGGAGCTTCTCGGCGTCGAGAAAACTGGGCAGCGGGCCCATCTTGCCCGTCAGGGTGAGCTCGCGCAGCTTGGGGAAATTGCCGTGCTCCAGGATGATGTCGACTGCACGCTTGCACGCGTCGCCACTTTGATGGGCATAGCTTTCTTTGAGCGGCCAGAAAATGTTCGAGATGCTGAGCACTTCAAGGTTTTTGGCCCTCTCGCTCACTATGAATATTTGGTCAGCTTCTGTCTACGGTCTTCATATCGTTAAGTACTCACGGGTTTGCCAGATATGGAAGCCTGTCCCGTCATCTTCATTGAGCGTATCCGTAGAGATGTGGAGACTGAGACGAACCAGATTTGGACCGATTACACCCAGAGCCCCCACTGGTGCCTCGAGCTTCGGATGCAAGAAAAACGGCAAAGAATCATTATGCTCAGATGTGCCAATACCGATCGACGATGGCATTTTGTCCAGGCCCGCCACAGCTTCAAGAAATGCCGATGTGCCTTCTATCGTCGATGAGCAAAATCTCTGTGCGAAGCAGTCGTAGAACAGCTGCGAGTTTTTGTCTGCGAACATTGGTCGGCGATGCCAGTGAGACTTAAACCATTGTCCTCCGTGAGAGAGCCAGCAGTCGTTCAGTCCAGGTTCCGATATCTGTCGTCCCATCACGACACTTCTCAACCTCGACAAGCGCGACATCCCCTGACGCAGCTCTTCCACAGCTTGCTGATGTCTTTCCGGGTCGACCCACTGCATGTCATGGGGTCCTCCGATGTACACCTGCGGTCGAAGCTCCTCAATAGTTGCTACTACCTCTGACTCCACTGGAATTTCATGCCGCAAGTAAAAGTTCATGTTTCTGTCAACAAAGGCGTCCTCTTTCCGCAAAGCCTCACAGCCTGTCTTGACAGCGTTCAAGTCAATTCTGTTATCAACATCTCCCCATGCCTGGGCAACGAAGAAGACCTCCTGGATGAACTGCTGGAAGTACGCGCTCTTGCAAATTTTCTTGAACGTGCGGAGGGAGCGTGTTGTTGGCGAGACGTAGACGCGTTTCATATCGCTCTTCAGGATATCATTGACGAACGTCTGGTGTTCCTTGCTGAGTACAGTGCGAAGCTGGATTTTGTCTGGAAGATTGAGATGGCTGGCGACCGCCGATATCAGCTCCGCTGGAAGGTCTGAGAAGCGATCGATGGCTTGGTCTGTATCTGCTTCCTCCACTGGCTGCGCTTGCTGAAGTGAATCTTTTCCGTTGTGTAGGTCGTGCTCGTCACTCGCCATGATCTCCGTCTCAGGCTGATGTGGTGCTCCAATGCATTCTTCTGACTGGTCTGTTGCTCCAGCGCGTTCTCCTGACTGGCGCGTTGCTCCAATGCGTTCTCCTGACTGGTGCGCTGGACCTCCCTCAGACATTTGTAGTGCCTTTGACGGCGACATGCTGAGCTTTGCGGTTGTGTCAGGGCGATGCGGGAGCTGTAGGGTGCTTCTGCGAGCGGAGTGCAATGTGTCGAGCGTGCGGGAGACCAAGTAGACGGCAAGGAACTGCAATACGAAGACAAGACGTGCCTGTTGAGGGTGAACAATCGATGCTGTAGGTGATGTGCGCAGCGAGAGGTGGCAATGGACGCGTTGAGCAAGTCGAGGTGAGCGAGAAATCGACTGTGCGGCTGCTGACTTCACCTGGACACCAACAGCAGAGCTCAGGGTCAGCCCGTGATGCGGCCTTATTTTCAACTGACGTGCAGCTTTCACTTCTTCGATCTTGTCAAGCGTGTAGCAGCATACAATGAGCGAGCAGACCATTGCCGAACTCATGGGACAACACGCCTTGTCTCGTAACCTCCCAAGGGGGACGACCAGTATGCGCCATACTGACGATGCCTTCAGCGACAGGCGTGCCTCTCCTTCGAGCCCATGCCGGCGGACATCACGAAGCCAACCACTGGCACCGACTACGATCGCTTCTTCCTCATTGCCGACGCCCTTGACCATCAATCCTTCTCTCAATGCCACTGCGCTCCCGCATCCTGACCGCTTTGAAACGCAACGCGGCGCGTAACGATCGACTTCCTGTCAACAATTATAGTAGACTGACCAACAATGAGATTCGGCCATTATAACGAAGGGATGGCGGTCAACCATAGCTTTTAAAGCTCGAGGCGGAACACTGGCATTTGGGACCTGGAGGCTCGGGCAAGGCTGTGTCTGGCAGCTTAGGCTATGCGGCAACTATGGTAGGGTCGGCACAATTTGCTGGCCAGTGACAGACAAAGAAACACCATGGGCTAAGATGGACGAGAGCGGCGATACGTTCAAGGCTACCGTACAATGTGGAGTCGATGGCGAACAAAGAACAGCAGATATTCGTCTGCAACGAGTCTCTGGTCTCATGTCCCTGGTTCTTGAAAGAAAATAGCAGTGCCGCCCTGTCTGCGGACAACATCGGCGCAAGAGCAGGCGGCACTAGACGGGCTCTCTGGTAGGATAACGTGTCACGCTTGTCCTTTCGGTAGCATGCCTTTCGTCCCTTGACAGTTGTGCCACAGTCTACAGTACTGATCGCTACAAGGATATGCTGGCTGATCCTCGCGTCGAGGATAGATCCCTGCAGGTTCCTGTTGACACCGCCTTGCAAGACTGTCGCGACGGGCAACAAAGACCTTGCAATATTCACGACATCGAGCTTGTTAGGCAGCAAACGAGCGGGTTGCTGATTTGTTGCAGAATAACACCAGCCGTGAGGCTGTCTGGGGCAATGTCTGACCCTCGAGGTGCACAAGCATCATTGTAGACGACGCGCTTCTTGTGTTTGCGACGTCTGAATGACCAACAAACAAAATACTTATCACACTTACAGATCATAGAACGTGGCAGCAGAACAATGATGAACACGGACGACCTGATTCGCGGCTTTGGAAGCCTTGGACTCTCCGCACAGCAGTCCTTCAATGGCGGCGCTGCAACAGATGGCGACCGTACACAACCATTCGCAACATTTCCGAGAAGACAACCGCATCACGAAATAACGTATGACTTTCCAGCTCTCGACCTCCTCCAAGACGCCGCCGGTCATGCATTACTCCCGGAGCCTGCGAACATCGACTTCCGATCCCAACCAGACACGTCGAAGCATCACCTGAACCAGTTCCCCTCACAGTATTCCCTGGCAATGAATCCCAATGCGGTACAGGATGAACTCTCGGCTGTGGGCTCCAGCGACCGTACTGCCGCATTCCTCGCAGTATTAGACGCTTTGACAGCGTACGAAGGTCGCTCGACCCTTTCGATCGCAACGTACCCTCAAAATGAACAAATGCAATACGTGGTGCGCTTACAGTGCAACTTCAATGGTAAACAGAACTGTTACGACGAGGAGTTTGACGAAGAAGAATTCGCGATTCTGCTATCTGCTCGGCGACCTTGGATTGAGCTTTTGGGAGACATTGTGTATCGAGCTAGTGCACGGTCATATATTGCAGCGGAAATCAGTATGCTGGCTCGAGATGTTCGATTGTACACACAAGACGCGAATCGATGGCGACATCGATGGGGTTCTGGGAGGAAAGGCAGTGGCGGGATCCGACTGATGATGAGAGACCGCGAAGTCCAGGTGCAGCAGGCTGAAGCAGGGGGATATATTCTCCACTTGGCATGTGGTCATTCTGTTCGTACCACTGCGGAAGAATTACAAACTCTGCAGAATGACTGTCGGACACGCTTGCGGTGTGCAGATTGTGGTGAGCTGATTCTAGTTCTTTACTTCTGACCTGCAATTCAAACTGATCACGATTCCTTGCTCAGACGACCAGGCTGCTTGGGAGAGCCTCGACGGAGAAGTCGAGCAGTTCGAGGCCGCGACTTTGAGCACACGAGCGCTACTCGGGATCCTGATTGCCACATCTCGAAGCTTTGAACTTCCAGAGGTTATTGTTCCGACCATCATGCAGCATGCTCATTGCGAAGAGACTTTCACAGTTCTGGAGATCACTTGCGCTTGGCTGGCGAAGCAGGAGGATATGATCGCGATTGTGCCTGAAGCGCTAAGAGCAGGCCTGGAAAAGGTGTGTATGGATGGACTGAGGAAGGACTGCAATCTGCCACAGGCGGCGACAGTGCCAACACCACCGGGCTGGACACAGTTCTTGCATCTGTGGCTCAGTCGTGCTATCAACTTCCTGCTATACAGGCGTTGCTCTAGCAGTGACAGCGAGCGACATGCTGGCGTGCATTGGCATCATGATGATAACTTGATATGGTGGAACGATCCGAGACAAACTCATGCCGCCGATCTGTACGATTCCGGACAAGAAGGAAATGTCTCAGATATGATCATGAGCTAGACAGGACCTACAGCTTGTTAGGGAACAGCGGTGCATTTCTGCCTCCTCTGAACAGCTCCAACATCTCCTTGCCCATCCATATATCTCTGTTCTTCGCAATACCACCTTCTAGCTCCTGCATCTTGTTTCCTTGAATCAGAACACCCTGCCCGTTGCTCTTCTGCCCTTGGCCCATCAGATTGGCCACCGTCAGTCCGATCGAATGCGGTGTGTTGATCGGCACCCCCCGGGCAGCCATCTTCTTGCTCCAATCCTCCAAAGTTTCGTTAGGACCCACACCTGATAGTATGGGCGTGACCGTGATCCCTGGAGCGATAACAGAGATCGCAATACCAGTTTTGGCACAATCTCCCTTCAGAGCGCGCAAATATCCAACCACACCATGCTTGGCGGCCGAGTATAGCGGCGCTCCCGCAGAAGCCAGGTATCCAGCCAACGAAGCAGTCATTACAATCGTGCCTCCTCTCCCTTTACCAGAGCCTTTCTGCTTCCCAGGCTCTGAATCGTTCCGGAGGTGGTACATTGCCAACTTGAGCGTGTCACCCACAGCTCGAATATCGACATCGATACATATTCGATTCGGCTCCGCTAATTGGCCTTGGTCATCGTAGTGATCGGTCCAAATCTGCTCGCCGTATTCGGCAACACCAGCATTGACAAAGACGTGGTCGATGCCGCCGAACTTCTTGGCTCCGGCTGCGAAGGCGTCACGTTGGGAAGTCCAGGAAAGAACGTCGCAGGAAATGTACAAAAAGCGGGAAGAGCTTGTGAGTTCTGTGATTGCAGGTGGCTTGGGAGATTTGTCGAGTGCTATGATGTTGTTCTTGTATTCGGGTTTGTGAAGATAGGCGGCTGTTGCAAGGCCAATGCCACTGCATCGATCATCAGATGGGGTCTCGGCAAGAAATCGGAAACGCTTACCTTGCGGCGCCTGTGATGAGAATTGTGCTGTTCTGTGGCGGTTTAGCGGTTGCCTCCGTAAGCGTGTACACTGGTGATGCCATTTTGCCAGCAGTTCGATATTGGTATTAAGGTCTATGAGCTTCAGAAACAAGGGTACATTTGTAGTGAGTCGCGGGACGCGAGAGAGTGGGGTCCAAGACCTCGGCTTACTGTTTGCACTAAAGTGGACGATAGTGCCATGGCTAGGAACGATTGTAAGATCGCTGTACACGAATTTTGAAGTAATGCCGCTAGTACCGAGACTAGCACGTGGAGAGTGTTATGGAAGTGAAGTGATGCTAAGGTTCCTGGTTGCCAGTAGGGCGTGCATGTGCAGGTATGGCCAAATCGGTCACAATCAAGGCAGCCGCGGAACGCGTGTGCACAAACGCAACTGCTACAATCACAAACGTCCATCTTGACAGCTCCATATCTCGCTCAAATACCTTGCAAACATGGCGACTCCGACCACTCCTGGCGTGTTCATCAACGCTGAAGGCAAAAAGACTTTCGTCCCACTCGAAAACAACCCAGAGGTCTTCACCGACTTGATCAAGAGATTGGGCGTTTCTTCTGATATCGGGTTCTACGATGTCTACAGCATCGATGACCCAGGTCTGCTGAGCATGGTGCCTAGACCGGTCCACGCATTGATCTTCATATCCCCGGGCAATGTCTATTGGAGCGTCAGAAAGGTTCACGATGGCTACGATGGTCAAACGAGGACCCTCACGTATGACGCTTCTGGCGAGGACGAGCCCGTGATGTGGTTCAGGCAGACCATTGGTAAAACCCTCGCGTACCCACTACCCACAGCGTGCTGACCGAAGGTCCCTACAGGCAACGCGTGCGGGCTTTACTCCCTCATTCACGCTGTCGGCAATGGCTCGTCCAAGGACTTCATCACGAAAGACTCGCTCATTGACAGGCTGCTGAAGGAGGCAGTTCCTCTCAAGCGTGTCGATCGTGCCAATGTACTCTACAACTCCAGAGAGCTGGAGGAGGCGCACATGGCTTCAGCTGTCCAAGGCGATTCCAGAGCTCCTCTTGCTGCAGAGCCTCTGGGCCACCATTTCATAACCTTCACCAAGGGAAAGGACGGACATCTTTACGAGGTACGCAGCTGCTTTGGCATGGACTCGAAATCCTTAGCTTGTACTAACTCTTGCGCAGCTCGAGGGTGGCTGGAATCCGATCGATCGTGGTGAGCTCAAGGAGTCCGAGGATATGCTCAGCGAGCGAGCAATCGAAATGGGCGTGAAGAAGTACGTGGATTTGGCGGAGGGCAATCTGGAGTTCTCGATCGTGGCACTGGCGACGCGCTCTGATGGGGACGACTAGAAGACAGAACAGTCTGCCGTGCTGAGCGCATATCGCATGATTCTGACGCGTTGAATGGCGGAGTTGGTGTAATTATATTGCAAGTGCAGAGGAATGGAGAGTTCTGTCTGTTCTCCATAGCAAAGTCCAGGAAAGGCCGAGGCTAAAAGCAGAAGCGCGGACCCCTGCAATTTTAGCCTCAAGCTTGACTTCCATGTCGCACTCGTCCACCGCACCGCACTTCATTGCCCTCGTCGCACAACCCAAGTATACCGCATAGACCCGATGGAATCACATGTGCCATCCGAGTTTACCACGGGTGGTTCCCAAAGAGATGGAGTTTGCTCTGGACTTTCAAATGAGAGAATCCTGTCTACGCGCCTATAAGGATCCTCCCCTTTTAGGAATCGGACGGTTGGAACAGAACGCCACAAAATCGAGGCGATGCTCAGATTGGGGTCTAGAGGCGGGAGCAGACGTCTTGACCTGCAGAAGCGCGCCGTGCATGTGCTGTATTCAGCATGGCCGCCATGAGCACGCGTTCTGGATGGTCCGCTACTGCCTTGTGGACGCCATCTCCAATCCTTCGAAACTCTTCACAGAACGGAGTCTCAACGGACGCTCCCTAATCGTCTACGACAGTTTCGGTAACGGCGAACCGAAGGTGGCATGTGGAAATGAGCGTTGTGGATGAAGGATCCAGCTCCGTGCTGGGCAGTAGGCACGCGGGAAGCATTCTGTCGTAAGTACCTACTGGCCGCACGGGCGTGCGTCGCCACCTCTGTCTTTCGAGTTTCTGCGGACTATCTTCTTGCACTGCGTTCTTTGGCTTCTAGCCCGTTGGCTCGTCGCATCCATTCATTTTCAGAGCATCAGCTCTATCCACTCATTCTCAGCATGCCTTCGTTCTTTCTCACTTCCGCCCTTGCGGCTACTCTCATTTCTTCTGCTTCTGCGCAATTCAACCCTACTGGCAAAACCAATGTTGTGACCTATTGGGGTCAAGGACCGAATCAAGCGAGACTGGTGGAGACTTGCAAGAACTCAGGTGAGAAGGCTGGATAAGAGAATTTGGACACAGCCCTGACATGGGGCAAAAGCTGTCGATGTGATCAATATCGGCTTCGTCACTAGATTCCCAGATCAGACAGGGACTGGATATCCGGAGACCAACTTTGGCAACGCGTGCTGGGGAGATGTCTACCAGAACTCGACTGGCCAGGATACTACCCTGCTTAAGGTGTGTCGGAGGATATCAGAATGGCACGAGAGGACCTGGAGAGCTAACAAGGCCAAAGACCTGCCCATTCATTGGCCCAGACGTGATCGAATGCCAGAAGACCTACGGGAAGAAGATTTTCTTGTCCATCGGCGGCGGCTACCCTGCGGACTACTACTTCAGCAGCGATGCTAACGCTCGAGCCTTTGCCGACTTCATATGGGGTGCCTGGGGGCCGGTGAACTCGAGCTGGACTGGCCCGAGGCCATGGGGCAACGCAGTCGTCGACGGCTTCGACTTTGACATCGAGAGCGTGGTTTCCCCGGCCAACCGCCTGACTGCTGGTTACACTGCTTGCATCAACCGCCTGAAGAACATTCTCTATCCACAAGATACCTCGAAGAGCTACTATATCTCTGGTGCACCACAATGTGTCCTGCCGGATGCGCACTTCACCTCGGTCGTTAGACGTGCCTGGTTTGACTTCTTGTGGATTCAATTGTAAGCGAAAAAGCTGGAGGACTGATCACCATAGCCTGTGCTCTCACTGATACACTGGCTTCTAGTTACAACACCCCTCAATGCAGCGCCCGCGCTGGCATCAACAACCAGAACGGCTCGAACAAAAACTTGGATATCACATTCACGAACTGGACGCAAGCCGAGTCCTTCAACAAGAACATTAAGTACTATATCGGTCTACCCGCAGCACCCAAAGCTGCTGCGGGTGACTCGTACTATTTGACTCCTGCGGAAGTGCAGCGTACCGTGGCAAGATTTTACAGCAACGATAAGTTTGGTGGATTGAGTAAGTACAGTTCCCGCAAGGCATCTTCACAATGCGAAAACTTGTCTCAGAAGTACTCGTACGCTTCTTCTAACTACGTGTCACAGTGGAATGGGAAGCGACGTACGCCGTCACGAACCCGGTCTGCAACAAGGACCAGCTCAGATGGGCGAAGGATATCCTCAATGGCCAGGCCGCCGGTCGGCCAGCCGCGGTGACTTGCCCAACCACCACCACGACTCGTACGACCACCACTGCTGCACGTACTACAACCACTACGCCGCGCATAACCACAACGTCCGTTCGTACAACAACCACTGTAAGGTTTGCCCCATTCCTGTGCCTGAGTACATGCTGACTCCGGAATAGAGCCGTCGCTCCACGACAACTTCTAGGCGGACGACCACGTCTGTTCGCCGCAAGCGCGCAGAGCCAACCGCTTTTATCACGCGCACCAGAGTCGTGCGTGCAGCTCCAACACCAGCTTAGGGAGATTTTGAGGATTCGGTTCAGAATCAGATGTTGTACGATATATGTCGTAGACAGACGGATGTTGAGACAGCTAGTTTGAAACTAGATCAGAATGGATACGGAGCTTTGTATGAGCTTCACAGCATGTAAGATTTTCAATGCCAAACATGGAATCTATGGCAGCCGTTGTTTCCCAGAGGCACTGCACGCGCGCAGGATTTGCGATGCCATTGTGCTCGAGAATATGCATCTCCCAAACAGCTTTTCGTGCATCGAGCCTGCTTCTGGTCCAACAAGATGACTGGGAATAATCTCCAGCTCTTCTCTCTGGCCGTTGCGTGCCGGCTGGAGTTGGCTGTGCCCTCGATTCTGCCGCCTGGGGATGCTGCGTGCGAATGCTGGGTGGAGCCGTGGAAGCTTCGATTGATGCGCGTGGTGCAGGTCGGTGTCGTTGAAAGCACCTCCCAGCTTCAATTCTCCCATTGGCCCCTGAGCCGGCGTGTCGCTCGCGTACATGCGATGGTTGACGTGCCTCAGTTGGCTCACATCAGACTCAATGCATTGTAACGTGGAGACATTGTTCATGTTGTTCACGCGCTTTTGGCGCGTTGATGGAAGCATTGATGGAATGGGAGTTGCGAGCGACGGGTGGTGGATGCCGTTATTCCTGCGCTCCTGCCCGCCGTGGTGCACTGAATGAGCAACTGCGATCGTTGCGCGCCATCAGGCTTCAATGGCATTTCCTCTTTCGCTCTCAATTCTCTGTCAACACTTTCACATGCATTGAGCCCATCTTCACTGCTGCTGCTCCAACTCCACTTGTGCACAATCAGCTGCTGACCCCAGTCATTCACTTCAGCTTCTGGACCCACAGAGCAAACAAAAAGGACCTTTTCTTCGCTCGCTCCCACCAGTCTGCACTCGCTTTGACATCCGTAACAAGGACATTGTCTGCAACAACTCTCCTTTGACACAACCTCCGATAACAAAGTCGCCTCCGCAGCTACCCAAAGCAGCCTCTCCCTTTGTCTGCCTCGCGCGATATCCGCCGTTGAGAGTCGACAACAGATTCGGCTTCAAGTCCATTCTTTCACACAAGCCAACGAGGCGCCTTACACGCTTTCAAAAGCATTGTTGCCGCTGTTAAACGGCGGCATCGAGTCGACAACCCGCTTGTCCGAGCGCACAAGACTCTTCTCGCGGCGTTCGTCGCGCTCGCTTGAACCGTCCTTGTGCAAGGCTTACAACACATCGAAGGGCCATAAGCTCTTTCTCGCTCGCGGCCCACCTCAATCCAGGATCTCGAGATTCAAGAAGCACGTCGCTTCTCTCAGCACTTGTTGATCCTTCAGAAGAGATCCAATAGATGCTTTCCCTCGATACCAACAAGCATACCCAAATCATCGACAGTCTCGTGGCAAGCATCTCTTCCTTCTTGACACAACCTACACCAACCATGGCAAGCCAGGTGCTGCCATCTCCACACCTCCATCTCGACCCGCTCTCCAATGTCAACATGACGAACGCGGCTCCGATCACCACGGCGCCAATCATCCCGGCTGAACAATTCAACTACACCTTGATGACTTTGTTCATCTTCTTCTTCGTCTTTCGATATCTCCGCACGGTGGTCTCGATCTTCACTTGGTTTTCTTGGTCCGCTATTCCTGTGGCCGAGAAGCCGAAGTACACTTCCCAGGATGTTACAGTCCTGATTCCAACGACTTTCAAGACTCCGGCAGAGCTGATGGCTTGTATCAAGCGTATCCTCGCCTGCAACCCAGCCAAGGTCTTCGTGATCACTTCGGACGACAATGTGCACTTGGTCAAGGACATGTGCATTCTCCACAACTTTGGCCAGCACGATGTGGTTGTCTTGGGTGTTGAACACCTGAACAAGCGCAAGCAGCTTCTCCGTGCTATTCCACTGGTCGAGACCGACATTACCGTGCTCGCCGACGACGATGTCTTCTGGCCCGACGAGAACTACCTCGACTACTTGCTCGCCGTCTTCGAAGACGACAAAGTCGGCGGTGGTGGCACTCGTCAGCGCGTACACCGCAACCTCCGCACCGATTGGGTCAACATGCTCGGAATTTCATACCTGGAGCGTCGTGTCTGGAACAACTGCACCACCAACGCCATCGATGGATCGATCTCGACTTTATCCGGTCGTACGGCCGCATATCGTTCTTGCATCCTCCAGAGCGATTCCTTCCGCTATAAGTTCCTGAACGACACTTGGCGAGGCCGTCCGTTGAACTCGGATGACGATAAGTTCATCACGAGATTCACGTATGGCAGCGGCTGGAAGATCGTCATTCAGCCAGACAATCGATCCATCCTTGAGACCACAGTCGAGGCCGATTTCCCTGGATATCAGCAGCAGTGTCTGCGATGGGCTCGTGCTCACTGGCGCGGCAACTTCACCGTAATGGAGAACGAGACATACTGGCGCTCGCTGAGAATGTGGTGGGGCCTGTACGCAATCTACGTGAGCATGTGGCAGACACCGAACATTCTGTGCGAAGGCCTCCTCGCAGGTCTCCTGTACGGCGCAGTTGGGAGTCCATCAGTCGGCCCGCATTTCTGGATCGCCCTCGGATGCTGGATCTTCTTTGCGAAGAACCTCAAGATGCTTCCTCACTTCTGCCGATACCCACAAGACATGGTGTACATTCCGGTGCTGATGCTGTTCTCGTACTACCACGGGTACCTCAATATCAAGGCGCTGTGCACGATGACAACAACACATTGGGGCAACAAGCAATTGTCGGAAGAAGAGAAGCCTCGAGTTCGGCCTGACCAGATCCCAGACTTGGTCCGCAACGCAAGGGTATGGCTGACCAAGAAACCAAAGTGTTCAATTGACTAATTTGTTGCAGGACTTTGTTGATGGTTATCACGAGCCTACTCCGGGTCACATCGTCGTCGGTTCCGACTACTTCCAGGCACACGCAACTGAAGAGGACAAGATCGTCGACAATCTCTACCACGACTCCGTCGAAACTCCAGACTGCAACGCACAGGGGATTGATACAGCTGGCGAGGCATCTGTGGGAGTCGACGAGGCCGACATGGGTCCAGGCAGCGTGGCCGATCTCCTTGCTTGAATTCAATCTCTTCCTGATGGCGTTTGAGACGATTCCTTCTTCCGAATTGTACTAGTATTGCGAGATTTCTGCGCGGTGTTCCGGTGGGAATTGCGACTTCAGCATAGATTCTTGCATACAGGTGCGCTTACTAGAAATGCATAGACGATATGGATCTTACCAAGCAGGCGAGGTCCCTCGTCCGGCTCTCACGAGTCATGGTTGCGCGGACGCGAACGCAAAGACCTCAGTATGAGGCACGATTGCTTTTGGGATGGTTCTGGGCCTGGGGCCCTAGGACCAAAAAGTAGCATTTAGCTAGGCGTCTAAGGTCTGCAAATGAAAACATGAATTCAACACATCTCTTTCCAATGATTTCCTGATAATTTCTCGTCCCAAGTCGTGAGAATACATCTTGGTGATGGGATGAAGTCGAAGACGCGTCTTGCCGCGATGCAGTGAATCGTGTTCGCACGGCCACAGGTGCACGGCCACAGCAGCCACATCCGGACTTGCCGCCAGCGCTCGCCTGCGTTAAACGAGCCTTCGTCTTCACCGCCCCGTGGTCGGCAAGCGCGTTTGCACTCCCACACGATGTACAGTACAGTACAGTAGTTGCCATGCGAGGCGAGCGACACAGCAGCTGCTCCTGCCAGTGGCACCCATCGCTACAGCCGCTGTATACAGGTGCCACGGCGATGCGGCATGCCGGCTCACGGCGTCAGACAGCTGAACGGCGCCGATATTGACTGCGCTTGACAGGCATCCTTCAGCTGTGTCGAGCACGACGATGCCGCCGCCACGGGAGCTGCAACGCGATCTACTGCATGCGCTTTGCGGGAATCGCATTGGCTGGCGGGGAAACTTCGCATGCAAGACTTCGTTTGCCTCCGCTCTGCCTGCTGAAAACGTTCGGAGTTGGGGTTTGCCATGTCCCATGCGCGCCATGGAACCGACCACCATCGTGAACGCTGACTGAACGAGTCGCACTGCCATCTCTCACTCGCACTCGCCACTTGCTGGGACCGACGGGACTACTGAACGAAGCTTTGATGACTCAGAGACACAGCCGACGCGATTGAGCTACTGTACGCGACTGGAGTTTGCCTTGATCTGGTGCGCGGTGACAATTGACTTCCCTAGTCCTGGGTCAGATGTGTAAGGAGTGAGGTATTGCGCATGGTGGTGTGTGCTGACCTCACTATCGCCGCCTAGTCCTCTTCGGGACTCAAAACCATCGACGTTGAAGCTGCCGACTGGACTCCAACTTCATCGTTCACAACGATCACTCCAGTGCTGGAGGCACTATGACGAACACACGGACTGCCATCGCGGCGTTACATTACCTTGCGCCCATAGCAACGACTGCATACTTTCTCTCGGCAAAGACGGTTGCGACATGTCTCCTCCAAGAACCATCGAAGCGCGCAGGAACGAAGTTTCGACGATGGCCTGCGATCGCTCTACAATCGACCATCGTCACCACAATAGTGGCAGAAGCCATATCGACCGGCTTTCACGCTGCCAAAGTTCCAGGGTGGGCAGCTTCGCAAGATTACATTGTCTACCTGGCATTGCTATTTGCACTGCATGGATCGTTGACCGTGGGCCTTGCCGAGAACTCGACACCACTGTGGCATCCTTATCTTGGTTCCTGGATTGTGGCCTTCATTTTCGAGGTACCGATTTTCGTTCTACAAGTGACTGGTGATCGATCGTCAGATGGCTACGATCAGTTGCGCACAGTCCTGCGTGTCATTCGAGGCTCTGTGCTTCTTACACTTTCGCTTGGCGCGGCATGGTTCGCGTTACAGGATCGCAGACAAGGCATACGCTTGGACAACGAGAGCGAAGCGCTTCTCGCTGCGCGTGAGACGGCCGGTGCTGCGCAAGCACACGACGCTAATGGTGCCGTCAATGGCAACGACGTGAGAGCGAAGGCGCGCAACTCAGATAGGCCATCCACTACGTCCGATGGCGAGGACGACGATGACGAGGTCAACGACGATGCCGCATTCGACTCCGACTCTGAGGATCCACAGGCAGATAAAGAAATCAAGGAGCAACAGCAAAAGCGGCTCAGAGAGTCGGGCAGCTGGTTTCGTTACTTGAGCGATTTCAAAATCTTCTTCTGGATTCTCCTTCCGCGCCACGACCGAATCGTGCAGGCTTGCTATATCATCATGGCTTTAATCTTACTAGCAGAGCGAGCGATCGTGATACTGGTCCCACTATACCTGGGTTACGTTGTGGAAGAGCTGGCAGCAGATGCGGGCACCGGCGTCGTCCCTTGGAAGACAATCGGCACGTGGATGGTACTGGCTGCTCTACAATCTGCCGCGGGACTGCCGTTGATCAAATCAATCGTGCAAATACCGGTACAACAGTATGCCTTCAAGGCGCTCTCGACCACTGCGTTTCGACACATCATGCACCTGTCGATGGACTTTCACAACGAGAAGAATTCCGGAGAGCTCATTCGTGCCATTGAGCAAGGTACGAACCTTCAAGATCTGATCGATTTCTTTGCCTTCGACGTAGTTCCCATGTTCTTCGACCTCGTCTTGGCGTTCTGGTTTGTCAGCCGTCTCTTCGACATTTACATGGGCTTGATCATCATGACGATCGGATTTGTGTACATCTGGGTAGGAGCCAAAGTCACCAGCTGGAGTATTCAGCGCAGACGAGACTACAACACGGCTTGGCGAACCGAGAGCAAAGTCCAGAACGAGGCCATTAACAACTGGCAGACTGTTTCCCATTTCAACAGGAGCAACTACGAGTCGGAACGATACAGCGATACCGTTGAGAAGTACAACTTGGCGATGTGGCGATACTGGCTTGCGTATCATTGCGGAGCCGCTGCGCAGTCGGCTATCCTACTTACAGGTCGCTTGAGTGCTGTAGCACTTGCTGCAAATCGAGTAGCACAGGGATCTGCGCCGATCGGCAACTTCATCACGCTGGTGACTTACTGGAAATCGATCGAATGGCCGCTGGCGAATATGTCCTACTCCATCCGCAAGGTGTCGTCGATGATCATTGACTCGGAGCGCCTCTTGCAACTTCTGCTGACCAAGCCCTCTGTTGAGGACAAGTCAGGCGCGAAAGAGATTGTGGTCACTGCTGGCGAAGTTCGCTTCGATCATGTGGACTTCTTCTACGACAAGAGAAAGCAGACCTTGAAGGATATCAACTTCGAGGTCAAGCCTGGCCAGACGATTGCATTTGTTGGTGAGACTGGGGGCGGTAAGTCCACCATCTTGAAGCTTCTCTATCGATATTACGATGTCAACGACGGCGCTATCCTGATCGACGGACAAGACATCCGGGATGTGACGCTCGACAGCTTGCGAGATGCCTTCGGCATGGTGCCACAGGACCCTTCACTTTTCAATGTTTCCATCATGGACAACATTCGATACGCTCGACTTGACGCTACTGACGAGGAAGTGAAAGAAGCATGCAGAGCGGCTGCGATACATGACAAGATTGAGAGCTTCCCCGATGGCTACAAGGCTATGGTAGGCGAGCGAGGCGTCAAGCTCTCAGGCGGTGAACTACAGCGTGTAGCCATCGCCCGTGCTATTCTTCGTCAACCCAAGATCGTGCTTCTGGATGAGGCTACAAGCATGATTGATGCCGAGACCGAAGCCGTGATTCAAACCGCTTTCAAGCGTCTCACAGCTGGTCGAACTACATTCATTGTCGCGCATCGCTTATCGACCATTCAGCATGCAGACTTGATTCTGGTCATCCAAGATGGGCAGATTGTGGAATCAGGAACGCATGAGGAGCTTTTTGAAAACAAGGGAAAATACGTGGCTTTGTGGTCGAAGCAGATCAACAGGAACGTCAAGGAAGTGGAAGCTAAATTGGAGAGTGTCAAAGAGGAACAGGCTTTGATTGACTTTGAACAAGATCGCAAGCCGGGAAGCAGCAGCAGCAGTAGCAGCAGTTCCAGCTCAAACGACAGCCATCGAGAGAACAGATAGTGAGACGCATTGCATTTGCCGGATGGGGATTGCTCGAGCGATACGATTGCATTGTCTGCGTTGCGAAGCCTGCTATGGCGTAGGCATTCGTGTATAGCATGAAGAAGCATCTTGCATGAATTTTCACACTGCATTCAGAGAGCGACATGTGTATTTATTTGACCAGTATCTGCCGTGTCAAAGTGGTTTCGGGTTGTTACTGCAATTGGCGAACTCTGGAGCCGTCTCTTAGGCCGAGAACCCTGGTCCGCTGTCAGCAGCCGAGGTCTGATCAATCGCGCAACACCACGGCTAAGATAGCTCGAGTAGCATACCAAGTTCACAATCAACACTCTCTCTTCCTATCCTTTCTGGAGTTTTAGTCTCAATCTTATCTATTGCGACCTCAGAATAACCAAACATGGGCGAGTCAAACCCAGGAGCAGGCCACGAAAGTGCCCCAGTGCCAGTAGCATGGCTGAAGCGTGACGTGCTGCTCTTCGCAGCAAGCATTGGAGCCAAAGCCGATGAACTCCAGTATCTTTACGTATGTACAAAAACAGTGCCCAGACTCCTTCTTGCTCTATAGAAGAACAACCTCCGTCTGACCTTTGCTGCGATGTAGGAACTCCACCCCAACTTCGCCGTCTTCCCCACCTACCCCATTATCCTCCCCTTCAAACATACCAGCCAGGAAGTCGTCGACTTCTATGCCGCCCAACTCGCTTCCCGCCCAGATATCCCCGGCGTGCCCAAACTCGACAGCACCCGTGTCCTCGATGGCGAGCGGAAAATGATCTTCTACAAGCCTCTGCCACCTACCTCCGAAGGCCGCAAATTCGAAGCGAGGAATAAGGTGCTGGGTGTGTATGATAAGGGCAAGCCGGGTACGGTGATGGAGACGCAAGTCGATATTGTGGATAAGGAGAGTGGGGAGGTTTATACGAGGGTTATTGGGAGTGCTTTCTTTGTGGGACAAGGTGGATGGGGAGGACCAAAGGGCGCTTCTGCGAAGTCTTATCCTGTGCCGAAGGATAAGAGCCCTGATGCTGTTTTTGAGAATCCGACGAATGATGAGACGGCGGCGTTGTATAGGTTGAATGGAGGTGAGTTCTTGCTTCTCTGTGGGGAGGGTCTCTGGAAATCGGGATGTGGACTGACGTGCTATGTGAACAGATTACAACCCGTTGCATATTGATCCTACTCCGGGAAAGAAGATGGGATTTGGAGGTGTCATCATTCATGGACTTTATTCTTGGAATGTTAGCGCACATGCTCTTGTCAAGCTGATTGGTGGTGGAGACCCGAATAGCATCAAGGAGTATGGTGCAAGATTTGCTTCGCCGGTCAAGCCCGGTGATACCACTGTTACTGAGATCTGGAGGACTGGTACGAAGGACTCCGAGGGATGGGAGGAGATCAGATTCCAGGTCAAAGTCAAGGAGACTGGAAAGGTGTGCTTGAGCAATGGACGGGCGTTGATGAAGCCAAAGAGTGGCGGAAGCAAGTTGTAGGTTATGTGTTCACGAATCAGAAACTCGCAAAAGACAACAGATTTTGCCCTCTTGCCACGACGTCGATTCTGCGCCTGTCCGGCTTCGCGACACGGAGTGCCTTGATTATGCTGCATGAGGCAGAGTTACGAGGAGCGAGAGAGGCTACCACCGAGAAGCAAGAGCATTTCGAGCGCTCTTTCGATCCTAGCATCTCCGCCTTGTGCAGCGTAGCTAAAGTGCTGTGTCTCGACAAGCGGGGCAGCTGTGAATTAATATTCGCGAGAGAGATATCAAAGTATGCGTATTCCGCGTGCCCGTTTTGCTGTACGCAACGATGGCATTCTGCTGTCCAGCTCAATGGTTCTGCACAACGACAATCTCGGTACTCGCGTGTATTGTTTTGCGTACCAGCAACGACTTACCGTTTTCATCTTTGAGGTTGCTTCGACTTGCAGCTGATCGAGGCTGGCCGTGCCTCCGCATTCCAGGGCGGCATGCGTCTGCAACTCTGCAAGCGGTTGCGCCTCCTAGCATGTCATGCGTGAGGAGAGCTGCATGTGTGCATGTACATGGGAGTTCGCAATGCGCAGATGGGGATGGAGCGCATGTGAGAACGTTCCGTGTGGCAACTTGTCTGTTGCACAATGAGCCCTAAGGTCACACTTAATGTGCAAGGCCAATGGGATGGCCTCTGCTAGGAGTGTAGATTGTGTAGACGCCGGAATCCGTATATCCCTGTGGGAACCAGACCGGTGCACTGGCGTGCCACAGCAGGTCTGCTGAACGTTGTAGCACCGAAGCCGCGTAGAAGGGGAGGGTCTGGAGAATCATTGGGCAGACAATGAGGCGAGTCGGCACAACAACGTGAGGCGTTGCCTTGGATTGATGAAATGTGGTGAAGAGGACTCAGGATTGCGTCCAGTCTCTTTCGAGATCGCACCTCTCCGGTCAGCTGTCAGCTCTGCGATGTCTTCCATTCCATCGTTCGCCGCATCGATCAGGCAGGAGCAGGAGTCGGAAGAGGAAAGGAAGGAGCGGTCAGTCCTCGATTTGCAGACCGCATGTCAGTCCGTCAGGTCAGACCTCAGGTCCTCTTGCGCGGCTGTCTTTCAATTTCGGTCAGCTCGTGTTGGGCATTGTGCGACCCGGGGGGTCCTTTCTTTGTCCATGGCGGCGCGTCCGTGAGCGGTCTCGATCGTTGCCAGGCCGTGATCAGGCATCTCGTGCTGCACGCTGCCCTTCACAGCCCGCACGACTCCGCCTCCGCACGCGACTGTTATAGGCGGCGTGCCGTTTGCTGCGGGCGCTGCACGCATTGGTTCGGCGTTCTGTCTCGAAGCGTGGTTGTTGAGCAAGGCGCCCTGCGGGAGAGGACTGATTGAGGGCAATCCAGGGCCAGGATCTGGACAGACTGCCTCATTCCCGGCTTATCGGTATCGCGTGTCCGGATAGATGTGTTCTCGATCCCGCGTACACGAAGGCATTGCTATTCCCTCGTCTTCTCGTTGTCCTCTGAACGACACTGCCACCAGTGGGCCAACATTTGCACGTTGCATCTGCGACGCCCGCCTGCCGCGAATCTGGGCATCTGGGAGCATCTTACTCGTTGCCCAGCACGCGCCCAACCGGCGGGAAACTCTGTTGCGAGCCATTCTGCTGGCCCATCCACGTGTAGCGATTATTGCCGACCGACTCAGGCGCATTGCCATCTGAATCTCGCGCCCATCTGGCTCTGACGCACACGCGATCCGCTGCACGCTACGGAACCAAGGACGACTACTCTTCCTACTTCTCCCACTCCTCTATCCACTTTGCAATCTCCTCGCTGCAACACAATCGCTGCGCTACATCGGAGCAGCGCGGCCACTTCCGTCATATCACGAACGACGAGCCCAATCCGACGAAGAACCGGCTGGTGCTTCCGCATGTGAAGCTCCCTCAGCCGTGCACCAGAACCAGCGCCGTGGAGGAGGTAAGAAGTCCCCGCGAGCCTCCGCGCTCTTCTAAAGCGGCGTCAAGGTCGACAGAGACCTCTCCAGCTCCTCGCCCCCGCCCCGCCGCTGCTCGCCGCCCCGGCCACGTCGCGACCAAGAGCTCGAGCGCGGTGCCCACGCTGTCGACGCTGACCATCGCGCCCACCCGAAGCCCCACCAAGGCGCAAGCAACATCATCGACCGCCGCATCCCCGACGTCGCTGCTCGGCCTGCGCCCGGCCAGCAGCATGTCCCACGACGCCTTTGGCCAGCACACTGCAGCGGATCTGCTGCGCCAGTCCCTGATGCATGGGTGAGTAATTTCGCCGTTTCCTTTCCCTCTCTGACACATTGTCGTCATCGAATGGCCCGCTTGGCGCTCGTCAGCAACAAAGCTGGAGAGATGCTTCGCGCGCTGCGCTGCGCCTGCCGTCCGCCTGGTCACTGGAACACGCGCACCGCCACCGCGAGTCCCTGAGCAAGAGGCCGCGCAATTTTCTGGAAACCTGCACAGGCACAGCGCGAGGCTAGCCCGTCCGCGTCCCAGCACCCCAACCGCACTCACGCCGAACCGCCATCTCATCTCGCACTCAACAGCCGAAGCACGGCGGAATTTTCAATCTCAGGGACTAGCTGCCGGAGCCTCAAACCAGGCAAGACAGGTGGGGTGCCCTGCACCGACGGTTGCATTCGGACTTCAACCGCACCAGATTCGCTCTGCCGCCACTTCCTCGGCTTGGCAATCGGTTTTACTCAAAACCGCCCTCACCACGCACCGCAACCACTGCCGCCCGGATCCTCCCCTCGAGTCGTGGGGCGCAGCGCAGATTGCACTTGTCTGAACTTCCCTCAGCCTTACATGTCGATCGCCGCTCGTGCCACCAAATCGCGAGACATATCACGAGATGGCGAGTGCTGACCTACTCCATCCACACAGCAAAACGAACATGGCCGAAGACGATCACCACGACCAGATAGGCAGCGGCGCCTCGACACCGCCCAACGGCACAGCGACGCCGCGCCCTGATGCGCACCAGGATAAGCGATTTCCGCAACTAGTCAACAGTTACTTCGCTCAGGTTCGTGATTCTCTTACACGCCCAAAACCTTCCTCCGAAGCCCCATCACTTGCACAAGAGGTGGAAAGTGAGAAGGCACAATCTATTCACCAAAAGCAGCTAGCCCAGCAAGAGCAGCAGGAGCAGAGTGCCGCTGTCGCCGCTCTGAACCACGCGCTCGCCGGTGGCACCCAAGCTCCTCCCAACGCGGCTCAGACACAGCTCCCCACTGCGCCCAGCTCGCCACGCAGCGGCAACAGCTCGCAGTGGGAGTCGCCGCCTCTGTTGCCCCATGAGAAGAAGCACGCTCATCCTACAGAGGAGCAACCATCCTCACTTCCTACACCACCCCTCTCCAACTCATCGTCGGTGCTGCAAATGGCCGACGTGCTGGCCAGCTCTGGTGGCGTAGATCCCTTGACTCCTCTCGACCGGCAAGCCTCAAAGGGCGAGCAGAAGAGAAGTCTGAGCGGATTGCCGTCACGATTGCGCCGCAGCACGCTGTCCGCTGCCCTCAACAGCATCGTCACTTTGACAGACACTCCTGCTGCACACATCTCCAACCCCACGTCTGATGCAGCGACTGCCCCAGACACGTCATCTGATACGCGTTCCACCACTCCACCTCAATCGCCTA
This sequence comes from Cercospora sesami, assembly GCA_013365235.1. Classification (NCBI taxonomy): domain Eukaryota; kingdom Fungi; phylum Ascomycota; class Dothideomycetes; order Mycosphaerellales; family Mycosphaerellaceae; genus Cercospora; species Cercospora sesami. Next base: position 25,896 of record JAASLG010000138.1, read on the forward strand.
AAGTGCAAGAAAAGGGAAAGCAGGTGCTAACGCAGGGCGAACATCAGAATACTCCACCCCAGACTCCACGATCGGGTTCACTCGCCAGCAGGTCGAACAAAGATGATGTAGCGATTGCGTCGAAAGCCGCCAAATCGAGCCGATCGAGTTCCAGCAATTCTCAGGGCGCAGTCATCGGTTCGCTTCGAGGTCAATTGGAGGTCTGCATCGAGGAGGGCAGAGGATTGCGGCCATCAACAGACCCTTATGTGGTTTGCATCTTTCAGCTCAATGAGGATATTTCCGGTGGGCCGAAGGAGGACGAGATGGCGGTGGATGATGAGAAGCCACAGGACGAGAACCTCGCAAAAGGCGTTGCAATGAAGAGAATGGGCAGCGGACAAGGCGCACCAATGGCAATCCCCGGCTTGAAGAGCAGACAGACAAGTCAGACCAACATTGCAGATCTGCGACGAGGCTCGCATAACAAGCACCAAGAGACGACAGATCCAGTGTGGAGGCATAAAGCTACATTCGACGTCGTGGGCGACAACAACGAGATCGACATCTCGGTGTACGATCGAGCAAACAACGAGTCGTTCATTGGACATGTGCGATTGCCGCTAGACCTGAACGACTACGAGCATCAGCACGAGGACTGGTTCAAGTTGCAGCCGAGAGAGGGTCTGACAGAAGCGGTATCTGGAGAGCTCCACATCAAGATTGCCTTCCACGCCGCGGGCAAGAAGACATTCGGGCCCGATGACTTTGAGATTTTGAAGCTGATCGGCAAGGGCACATTTGGCCAAGTCTTCCAAGTGCGAAAGCGAGACACAAAGCGCATCTACGCAATGAAGGTGCTCTCGAAGAAGGTCATTGTGCAGAAGAAGGAAATCCAGCACACGATCGGCGAGCGCAACATTCTGGTGCGAACTGCGACGACGGAATCGCCGTTCATCGTCGGGCTCAAATTCTCGTTCCAGACTGCGGCAGATCTATACCTTGTCACCGACTACATGTCTGGTGGTGAGCTGTTCTGGCACTTGCAAAAGGAGGGACGCTTCGTGGAAGAGCGAGCAAAGTTTTACATTGCAGAGCTCATTCTTGCACTTCGACACTTGCACCAACACGATATCGTGTATCGTGACTTGAAACCGGAGAACATCTTGCTCGATGCAAATGGGCATATCGCACTCTGCGACTTCGGTCTCTCCAAGGCTAACCTTGCGAAGAACGATACGACCAACACCTTCTGTGGTACCACAGAATACCTGGCACCAGAAGTCCTACTCGATGAGCAAGGATACACCAAGATGGTCGATTTCTGGTCCCTTGGTGTTTTGGTGTTCGAGATGTGCTGTGGCTGGTCACCATTCTATGCCGAGGATACGCAACAGATGTACAAGAACATCGCCTTCGGCAAGGTCCGCTTCCCGCGAGACGCGCTCTCCGCGGAAGGGCGCAGTTTTGTCAAGGGACTGCTGAATCGGAATCCCGCACATCGTTTGGGTGCCAAGGGCGACGCCGAGGAACTCATGGCGCACCCTTTCTTCAACGACATCGACTGGGTTGCGCTCGGGAAGAAGTCTATCGCACCTCCATTCAAGCCCAAGCTGAAGGGTGAGCTGGATACCAGCAATTTCGATCCAGAGTTCACGAATGCTTTGACGTCAGGCGACCAGAATTCGCTGAATGCCAGAGCCGCGGCTCTTGCTAGCGGTATCGGCGATGAGAGCACCCCACTCAGTCCAACAATGCAGAATCAGTTCAAGGGTTTCACCTTTGTGGATGAGAGCACACTGGAACAGCAATATGCCGACCGCGATGTGGAGGGCGCCGATAATAACCTGAGTCGCACTTTCAGCAACCGAGCAGGGGATAGGATGAGCGGCCTCGAGCCCACAAGTGCGAAGACAGAGAATGCCGATGCTGACTTCAACCACGGCATGCTCGACGACATTTGAGTAATTCAAGCGCAGTATGAAGAGACGAGATTATGAAGTGCATTCGAACGGCGTCAAAAAGCAAGTGCTGCCCAGGCGCAGCGGCGAGATGCATGGCGTTGCAAGCGAATTGAGTTCAACCAGAGAGGAACCTCACACACAATACCACATTCGATACCCTGAGGTGACAACTAGGAGCGAGACCGTCTATTGCTGTATATTTGTACAGGAACTTTGAGTCCTACTCGTATTACAAGATTTATCAGCACGCATGATCGATACATGCTTCCGACGTGGTAATAACACAAGCGAGTCTGGCCTGGCACGTTTTGGTCTTCTTTCTTCCGTCGTCCATAGCGGGGTCTTACAGCAAACAAGCAAGAGAACGTTTTGAACTGCATCCGGCAATGGCGTTTGATGAGGGTTTAATGCTTTGCGATCGTTCGACGGGTTTACTTGGCTTCGTGCTTTACAAGAACAACGGCGGGTTGCGAAAGATGATATCCTATGGGAGGAAAGAAGCGTTCAAGATTTTGAGCTCCAACATGCTTATTATGGAATGAGAGGGAGGGGATGGCCATTGGTGAGGTTGTAACTTGCAAGGAGAAAGGGGCTCTGCTTTTGCGAACATCGGGCGAGTCGAAGCGCATAGCTGTGGGCGTGTCACTTAGCGCTCGTAATGCGAAATCAGAGTCCGGTTCAACAGTGTACGTGTTCCCTCCTGCCTTTTTTTTATACATTGCCACATCCAAAACTTCATGTAGTCGTGTCTCGACGAGCTCGTTTTGGCGCTCTAGCTGCTCCTCTCTAGGCCAACGAGCAGAGAACTCCTCGACTGATCGGAGAGGCTGCTGTGGCCTCGTGATCATTTTGCCGGTAGGTAGTGTCATCTCAGACAGTTCTACACGACACATTTCTGGCCGTCGCTATTCACAAGAGCTGAAGATATCAGGCGTGAGTCTTCCAGCAAAACGCACCAATGTCCTGGCTGAAATGGATGTTCGTCGAGTATCACGATCAACAATTCTCGCCGCTCGATGTGTGATCTAATCCCTGGATCTATTGTCGTCCGAGCAATCTTGCTATTGTACCTATCATCTATTGTCGTTCGAACAAGTCCTCTTTTGTACCTAGGCCGTATTGTTGCTTTACCATATATCTTCTGAGGGTAAGTCTCAACTTTTTTGAACCACAACAACTCACCCTCGCAACCATGGCTCGCAAGAAGAAGATCACGCTCAGTCAACTACCATCTCAGTCAAGAGGCACTATCGCCTATCGCGTCCATCGTGGTGGTGCACGAGGCGGACGCAGCGCAGGAGCAGGCAGAGGCGGCAAATATACGTCCCCAAGCACACGCCAACAGCCTGCTGCGGCCGCAGCGAAGAAGAAGCGCCGCTCTGCGCCTGGAACGAGTAAGCAACATCAGCGTTAAAAGCGTGAACAAACGACTGATATCATATGTGCAGTTGCTCTCCAAGAGACCAAAAAGTATCAAGCATCGACACAATTGCTTATCCTTTCTTTGCCCTTTCAACGTCTGGTCCGCGAAATCACAAATAAGCTCATTCCATCTGGTGAGCGAGGGGCCTGGCGTTGGCAAAAGTCAGCTGTCATTGCGCTGCAAGAAGCCGCCGAGGCGTTTTTGACGTCGACATTTGAGGACACGAACATACTCGGTATGCACAGCATTCGTAATCTGCAATAGGACCATATGACTAACGTTGAGTAGCGCTCCACGCAAAACGCAACACCATCATGCAAAAAGACATGCAGTTGCAGGGGCGTCTTGTACGAGATCGCGCATGGTGAGAGTCGATGGCAATGTATAGCTATGCTCAATAGCTGTAGAGGTTGGAGTTCTGCGTGTAGACTTCAAGTACGCACGAGGTAGACGCAGGGTAGAATGTATGAAAGCAAGCTTTCTCCGAATCAATCGAAGGTTCTCAGCTCTTGTGAATTGCTATGGCCAGAAATGTGCCGTGCGGAGCTGTCTGAGAATGAAGTTCCGTTCGGCGAAGTAATCGCAAGGGCCCAGCCTTTCCGAACGGGCCTCGTACAGCTTTTTCTTTCGGACTCACAGGCTCCTTTCACTTCTCGTCTATCGGCGGTGGTACCAACGCCTCTCCACTTTCATCTGACGCCCTTGCCATGGGACTCGCCCCTTTCTTCTTCGACCCCGATCTTTCCACAATCGTATGCATTTGGATCGGCCCTCCCTTCGCTTCTGGCTCAGACCATCCCCAAGCCTCGGACTTCTTTTGCGCCCCTGGGCTACCCTCCTCCATCGCTGACTCCTCCGTGGATACGTGAATTGTAGTGGACTTCTTTCCCCATACACCTCTTCCCGAGCTCCCAATGGTCTCCGTATCCCGTAGATGCGAATGATTCGGACCACTAAAGTCCGACGCATATCGGTCCGCAGTCCCTTGACTGGTCCCTCGAAACCATTTGGGGAAAAACCTAGAAAAGAATCCCTTGAGGACAGGAAGGCATGAAGCAATTGCTGTGAGATTGGCCTCCATAGATGACCACATGGCTGCCATGCCATTGTCGTAAGTGGGATCCTCGGATGTGGCGATAGCATAGAGGCCTGAGAGGCGGACGATGGAAATGATGCAGACGAGGCCTCCAAGGCAGAAGACGCCCATAAGCATGTAGCGTTGTTTTCGGGGGAGGTTCAGCTGGGAGATGACCGGTAGAGGTATGATACTAATCAAGAGGTCGGTCGTCATATTGAGCGCTGCGTTGAAGAACCTACACGGTTTTCATCAGAACTGGAATTCCTCCATGCACACTCTCGCTAAGGCGAGGCATTGCGTGCGACTGGGATAGAGGAACATACCAGATGGGAATCTTTACCCTCCACATAGGCATACAATGCGCTCTGCCATCGTGCTGCCAGTCCAAATGCCAGAAGCCAGCAGCCGGGTAGCAGATCAGCATGGAAGTGACGATGCCCCAGAGAGTGTAGAATCCAGACAAGGCGATGGCAACGTAGCAAGCGCGACGGAAACTGACAACATGGCCGAAGATCCTCAGGTACTGGTAAAGAATGGCCAACTTGGCGAAGCCCTGAGCACCGTAATAGTTCCTGTCAGTGTCTCGTCAGTGACTTCGAAGCTTCGACCTTTAGATTGGCTCCGTACCAGATCAGCAACCAGAGATAGAACAAGAATTGCTTGATCCCGTCCGGTGTCATTGTCCAGATATGTGTGCCCTGGCCACTGTGATCTGCAAATTGTCAGATCGCTCGCAACGTGACGATTGTAAAACTTGGCTTGCCTTACCTGCCATGACCATTGCTATACACATCACTATGTTCTATCAAACATGTTAGCGACCCCAAGTGTCGGCATGATTGATGTCATGAGACTCACAAAGCCCAATGAGATAGTGATAAGAACATCATCGACTCCGGCCTGGCGGTGGATTTTGCATCGCGTCCATAGGCGCAATATGGTGCAGATCCAGGTGAGCACGCTCCCAACGACAACAACGGTCACGAAAACTTCTTTTGGTGCGTGACCTTGGGCTTTCATAGTTGTTGAAACTCGTGACTCTGATTCTGTGCGAGGGAAAGGCTGAAACCAGTATACGGCGTTGAAGAATTCCGGTGGTCACCAGTAGCTTGTTCGAGACCGCTGGAGTCCCATCAAGTTGTGTTCACTAACAGCACTCCTGGCGACAGACAGGCCAGATGACGTTTCTTTGAAAGCTCCGGGATCGCATCCCCTTCACCGCGTCTTGGGGCCACGGTCCCTGCTTCAAAGGGAGGGAGCAGGCAAAACCGTGGAAGAGCGCCTTTCCCAACTTGTTGCTCATTGTTCTGTTCGGCTCGGATTGGGCCATGATAATCAAATGCTTGAGCTCGCCACGTGGAATAAGACGAGAATGAGCGCTACATTGTCAGGAGGCCGAGGAGTCGCTCAATGTCGTGTGCGCGGCCGATGCCTGCGTGCCGCCCCAGCACAGGTCCGCGGTCAAGGGGTGAACTCCAGAAAGGTGGGATTTGGGTTATCGGCACTGGGATTATCGTTCAGCATACCGCAGTCATATCTCTCGCGCGGAACTGAAGGTCCCAAGTTAGAAGAAAGTTGAGCAGCCGTGCATCCCAGATCGCGTGTTCTGCCGGATGAATTGAAATGGCATTTCAAGGAATCCCAGGACCAACTAAGGAGTCCAGTATGGATCGACGCTGCGCAAGCAAAGCCGCGAAATGAGGAGCTAGTATTCTGAACCGACTGCATAGAGAGTGGTGAGAACGATGTATCGTGACGACAAGAAGGTGCCATGGCTGTCAGAAAGAAAGCTTGAGTGCTTGTGCGTTGGAAGTTGGCGAGCTGATCCCAGCGCTTATTCAAGGATTCCGCGTCCGAACGATGGCTGCAGTGAAATTTGTGGGGACTGTGCCTAGGAACAGAGCTTCATCCTGGACGCCAGATGTTGGTGTCTGAACCCAAAATTACTCGATAAAGCTTCGCGCTGTCAACTCTTCATTCAACCCAGGCCCGATCGAGCGCAGTCCACCCCGATCGCGACTAGCAGATGGTAGCACTTTGTCATGTTTGTCTTAGTCTCACCTTTTGAGGAGCTAGCGGTGGGAATGCTCGACTGCATTTGGCAGCGAGAGCTATACGAACACAGCAATTGCTGCAGTGAGTGCTGTCGATCAAGCCAAAAGCGACCACTCCGAGCCATCCCGTGGCAAGGTGCTCTGCGTAGACCCAGACCAGATCGGAGCCCCCCCAGACCAGGTCAGGCGCGCTCCGTGCCGAGACTACAGAGTCTGCCTCTTCGGGTCGCAAAGGATGACCAGAATCTGTAAGCCTTGCTTCGGAGTCAACGCCTAAAGGTGGAGGATGCAAAAGAATGTGCAGGCCGAGATCCGAATGTCTGAACGTCGTTTCGGTGGCCTTATGAAAGCAAATCCCATCTTCGGTGCATTCTTCTTGATGAAGTGCCAATCAAGCCTAGCTTTTAGCTAGGTCGCCGCTCGTAAAGTCCAGAAGCTCTGAAGCATCAGTAGATGATAAGTCGAACGAAGACCCGGCAGAGCAGAACAGCTGACCATTCAAACGCCGAGTCCGAAAAAGCAGCGGCTCCAAGAGAAAGATCTCCGTCGACTCAGTCCTCAGTGAGATTCCCATGGCCCGCAGGAGCATCATCACCAGTCAAAGTCCTGATCTGGGTTCGCGATTTGAAGAAGGCATGATACGTACTTCCAACGAGCTGGACAAGTGAACTTGCCCGAGTCCTGGAACCTGGAGCCACGGCTGTCACAGAACCAGCAGAGGTCGTATGGAGACTGCACTGGTCCACGTCAGCTTCTGTCGCCAGCAGGCACTCGTTCTCGGTTCACCTGATTTGTAGCAGAGCAACGTCTCTGTAGTTGCTTGATCGACCAGTACACCGGATTTGCAGAGGCAACGACCTGGTGCGCACGTCCAACATCAAACATTGTCTTCCAAGGACACGGCCGTCAATCAATAGAATGAGCATAACAACAATGGGAATTAGAAAAGAAAATTGGTCCCGCGAAGGGGCTGAACTTTACAAATCGTCATATTCGCACAAGCATTTCTATGCAGTCGGGTATCTCGTTGCTGTACACTGTACATGGCACATACAAACAAGAACCGCAGTTCTGGTGATGCTGGGATCAAGCCCAGCTCGCAGCTCGGGTTCTGTGCTCGCTCTCGCACACTCCTGTACATCAATCTGGCCTCAACAACATCATTGCCATGTTTCTCATCATACATCAGCCTTCCAGGGCGGTTCGTTGGTGCTGTAATCCCATTTGCGAGTACCAGTCTCAGCTTCGGCGTCTATCTTCAGGTACTTTTGAAAAGATCCTCGGACCAGCCAATACTGCCTCCGTCGAGCTTTCCACCGCTGAGAGCGCCGATTTCGGGTAGCGTAGGTAGTTGGTTGTCTTTGAACCTCTTGTGCTCCGGTCCGTCCTCGTCGAGAACATCCAGAGTGCCGTCGTCGTTCATGCCGAAAAGATGGCTCTTGCGTTTGAACCAGCTGCTGGACCTCTTCTTGCGCGAGGATGTCGCAGGTCGTCGTTCGTTGGACAAACGCATTGAAGCTGGAGGTGCAGTTGATGCCGTGGTCGACACGGCGTCGTTTGGTGATTCGGCACGAGTTAAGTAAGGTGCGTGGTAGCTGCCGTGCGAAGTGTCGGGTCGCTGGCTGAATGATGTGCGAGAGCTCGAGAAGGATTGGCGCAAGCTGCTCAGGCTGAACATGCGGCGCACGGTGCCTGGACGTTGCTGCGGTTGTTCGTGTGTGGAATACATGTGAGTGGAAGTGGCGGCTGGAGAGGCGGGTGAAGTGAAGCTGTCGTTTCTGGATCTGGTGTTTCCGCTGGTGTCGGTGGATGTTTTGTTGTGCATGTCAGGATCCGGGGTCGGTGGCCAGGCACCGGGTTTGTATTCAGACGTTGGGTGCGAGGACAACGGGCCGCCTCCCTCGGTGGGCGGTCGTGATAGGCGAGGCCTGCTCTGCTTCTTGCGTAGGTCTGGAGGTGGCGAGGAGGATGTCGAGTCAGGAGTAGCTGGAGTGGTGGCCGCCTGGGTGAGAGGCAGGTCACTGGGAAGCACCGAAGGGACGTAGCTCTCCGTGCGGTCGGGCTCGGGTATGGACGCCATTGATGATGTCGGGTCCCTGATAGGCACCGGCCAAGCAGATGCCCAACCTCTCGGTCGTCGCCCAGTGGTCTTGTCGCCGTTCCCGCAGCGCAGCGTGTGACGAGACGGGCAGGAGTAGCGCAGGGCGGGCGAGACCAGCTCTTGAAGCAACGCGTCGGCGTGTCAGTCTGCACCCCAAGGGGGCTAGGACGAGAAGCAAGGAAAAAGTCTCTCGTGGTGCTGGAGCAGGACTTGGAGGACCAACAAGTGCGAAAATGAACGTGCGCCGACCAACCTGAGGATGACCGCCTGTTGCGGCAGCTGCAGCAGCGCAGCGCAGGACTCACCGGACACTGGTTGAGCGGTGCTCGAGGCGGCGCTGGCGATGCAGCGCGGTGTGGTTGATCCGTTTGTCGAATCGAGTGTGCCTCACCAAAGAAGTGAAGCTTTGGATGGTCTCGCTGGGCCGCGACTTCCCCACCTCGTTCCTGCAGCGGCGGGCTCGCTCGGCAAATCACATTTCTCCGCTCCAGCTGTGGTGCGTCGCTGGTGCAGCGGCTTCTGACGCATTCTTCAGGAGCCGACTCGTGGTCTCGCGAAGCATTTTGCTCGCCCCGTCCAACGAGCGGCCAGGAATTTCGCCAGCAGCGAGGGCACGACAGCACGATGGCCGTTGGTCGCGACTCGCCGTTCCGCGCCATCTGTCATCGCTTTCGCGACCGCTGACGACATGCATCCAACGGTGCACGGTGACTTCAGCCTGCAACTCGCTCTGGCCTTGGCATCACATGTGCACACCCCAGGACTGGTGGGAGAACAGACAGCTGTGGACAGCCGCTGCTTCTCTTTCTGCAGGTGGAATACTATGCCGCCGTCCGTCCGTCGGACGTGATGGAGCCAGCCATGAGCACGACCACAATCGTCACTTCTCCCGGCCGAAAAGGCCTTCGTCTTCACCGAAGGCGACAGGCGACAGCATACGTGCTTAAGATGTCTTCACCTCGCTCACCATCCCTGCGACTTTCCATCAACTAGGAACTGCAGCGCAGAGCACTCGCGGCAGGTCTATGTGCCTGGAGACGCGGGCGGCGATGCGGAGCCGAGCCGGCTGCATTGGAGACGGAGCGGAGCTGACATGCAGCATTGAAGGAAGACATATCGGCCCCAGGAAGAGGGAGAGGTCGAGCGAGTGTTGCACAATGTGTTGGCCTTGTAGGGCTGTTGTAGACGAGCATTATTGAGCAGGGCTCAAGTCGCTGCCATTCAGCATCCACCAGCCCCCACTTGATCGCCTCGGCTCACTACCGCATCCAGCAACTCCGAACATATGACAGTTGGTGGGCCTGTCAGCCTGCAATGCTCTGCTTGACTTCATAAGCACGACCATCTATCTGTTTTTGTGCGTCACCTTCCACAGACTCGAAACTGCAATCAGTTTGAACAGACAATATGGATCTCTTGGAGAGTAAGGAGCTCGACACCTCGCGTGGCTTTCGTTACCGATACTACGTCTCCCCAGCTGAGAATGCCGATGCTTCCAGTCCAACTCTGCTTCTCTGTCACGGCTGGCCCGACAGTGCTGAGCTGTGGCAATATGTCATCCCTCATCTGCTCAAGACCAAAAACAGAATCATCGCTCCCGATCTCCTCGGCGCTGGAGGCACTTCCCAGCCCACCGACCCAGCTGCTTTCGAGATCAAGGCCATGGTGCAGGATGTGAATGAGATTCTCAAAGCTGAAAATGTCACCGGAAAGATAATTCCTGTCGGTAGGTGCTGCTTTCTGCATTGTTTGTGCTGGGGACAATGAGCATGTGCTGACATCACACCAGGCCATGACTGGGGCTCATATTTCGCTCAGCGTGTTTACATGCTGAATGGCGACCGCAGTGTCGGTGTCATCACGCTGAACGTAGCTTGGATGCCACCATTCGCTCAGCCCTTTGATCTTGCTGCCTTCAACGAACTTACGACCAAGATGGTCGGCTATCCTGTATATGCGTATTGGGAGCTTTTTGCAGACCCCAAAGTCGGAGAGGTCATGGATGACAAGCTCGAAAGCTTGTGGCATGCGATCCATGGAGATCAAGATGACTGGATGAAGAAGCTCTTCTGTTCTCATGGCGCCATCAAAAAGTTCATCGAAGAAGGCAGGACCGATGTCCCACTCAAGCCATACGCGAAGGATCAGAAACTGCACGATGAATGGATCGCGAACAAGAAAACCACGGGCATGACCAGTCAATGCGCGTGGTATCGAGCAACCAACGAAAACTACAACCTGGAAACAGAGAAGGCACTGGACGGCAAGGTCCACACGCCCTACCTTTTCATCGGTTGTGACGGTGATGCAGTTTGCAGAACAGACAACATCGAACGAGGCAAGCAACTGGGTCTCGTTCCAGAGGATAAGCTAACGCTACGGGAGCTGCACGCCGCTCACTGGTCTCCGTATGAGGTACCTGATCAGGTCGCAGAGGCGATGCTGGAGTGGCTCAGAGCCAATAACTTTTCAGCGGAGCAGTCTGTACCTTGAATGGCAAACAACACGTGTTGGCGTTGCTCAAACACCTGCGGCCTCGCTGTGCCCCTCTAAACACGTACGGTGACAAATTTTCCATGTGACTGTGCAACGGTGCAGGTGTGTTTGCAACACCTCTGTCCCCTCTATTCCATTTCCGCATGCTCTGCAGCAATACACGCTACAGACTGGTGCGGCAGCAAACATGTCTCGTACATCTCATAACAAGGAAGAAAGAAATCCATCAAGGGAAGCGGAACATGATACAGCTACTCGATCGTGTTTTGTCCAAAATGACGTTGGTGATGAATGCGGCCTTCTGGGAATCAGCCAGCAAGTGAAGGAATGTAGACAATACAAAGGACGAAGATTCCCAGAAGGGCCAAGTATATCAATTCCCTCCGAGCTTCCAACTGCGAATTCTCCAAACTCCGCCTCGTGCAGACCGTAAAGGAACCAACCCGAGCTCTCAACCAAAACCCCCAGAATGCTTTCCCTGATCCCCATCCTCACCCTTCTCCCCCTCCTCACAACCTCCCACCCAACAACCACCACCACCACCCTCTCTCCTCGCAACCACGCCGACCTCGCCCCACCCAACACCGCCCTCTGCACCGCCGTCCCCCGCGCAGAATACTTCTGGGCGCACTACACCCTGCACATCGGCGTTCCCTTTGCAGCAGGAACCGGCTGCGGTGGAATCCAAAACCATCTCACTTCAGCTCTAGGCTCCGCTCCACACCCCATGTGCGGTATCAACACCGTTGGAGTCCGAGGTGGAAGACCAGTCTGTAATTTCAAGTGTACGGCCGAAGGAGGAGAGGAAGAAGGGACTGTGTTGGAGTTTGATGTTAGTTTGGGGCAGGGAGGGAGGGTTAAT
>JAASLG010000139.1:0-33889 GCA_013365235.1 Cercospora sesami
CACGTCTTCGCCCTCCTCCTCATTCTCGCTCTCTCCACGCTCGCCTGTTCGTTCCCTCTGATTGTGCGCTGCTACCCCAAGCTGCCCGTTCCGCATCATGCGCTCTTCATCAGTAGACACTTTGGCACTGGCGTGCTCATCGCGACTGCATTCGTGCATTTACTGCCCACTGCGTATACCAACCTGACGAACCCATGTCTACCGCCATTCTGGACAGACACGTATCCGGAGATGCCGGGTCTCATTGCCATGATCAGCGTTTTGGTAGTAGTCGGCGTGGAAATGTTCTTCGCAATGCGCGGCGCTGGACACAGTCACCACGTTGACTTTCAGCAATTGCGAGGCGGCCATAGGCATGAAGCAGAGGGAATATCGGATCGTCCGGCTGGCAGAGGCAGGAGCACGAGTTTTAACAGTTTCCGGCAGGTGCCGTTGGATGACTTGGACAGAGAGGAGCAGCCGGAGAGGACCCCATACATGGATGCTCCTCCCACGCCGCACAGTCCGGCTGGGAGCTCGTTGAATAAGCCGCTTCCGAGGACGCCGAGTCCTGGAAAAGAAGACGATGAGGATGAAGATGACGATCTGGATCTGAACGAGTTGGATCCACATGCGGATGATATGCAGCCTCTGACGAGAAAGACATCAGATTCGGACGACGACGATGACTTTCCTATGAACGGGCACGCGAATGGCGGTGCTCGTCCTGGCACTCATAAACGTAAGGTCTCCTGGGCAGCACAAGGCGCATCAAACACCGACCACCAAGCACATACACCAGCAGTCCTACCCACCGCTCAAGAGCAGCGCCTCATAGTACAATGCCTTATGTTGGAAGCTGGCATACTTTTCCATTCCGTCTTCATCGGTCTAGCTGTCTCTGTCTCCACGGGTTCGTCCTTCGTTGTTCTTCTGGTGGCTATCAGCTTCCATCAAACATTCGAAGGCCTGGCTTTGGGCTCTCGCATAGCATCGATTGGCTCTTTCTCGACTTCCTCATACAAACCTTGGCTTATGTGCGTCATGTACGGGATCACAACACCAATCGGCCAGGCAATTGGTCTAGGAGTTCAAGGACTTTACGATCCTGCATCACAACTGGGACTACTGATGGTGGGCATCATGAATGCGATCAGTAGTGGGTTGCTAATATATGCTGGACTGGTCCAGCTACTCGCGGAAGATTTCTTGAGTGAGACAAGTTATACGGAGCTGAAAGGCAAGAGGCGATTGCAAGCTTGTGCCTCTGTGGTTGCGGGATGCACACTTATGGCTCTGGTGGGCGTGTGGGCTTAGCCTCTAGCATGTCCCGCGTACTACAGCAAATGCAACTTATTGACGGGTCTCACTTCCGCATATGCACAGGCGTTTTGGCAAGTGAAGTCTGACGTTTGGCTTTGTTTGCTACACGGGCCCGCGACTCAGCCACAGAAAGAGATTTTCCACACTTGCGGACAGCTTCTCATCATCTTCAGCTTGTCAGTCACAGAAACAACATGGCCCAAGCAGGCCCCTCAGAGGGCAACCACGGGTTCTACGAGATCAAGGATGCTGGACGCAAAGGACAAGGAGCGTTTGCTTTGCAAGATATCTGCGCCGGAACTCGTATTCTTGTGGACGCTCCTCTTTTTGTCATTGACAAGAACAGCCAGGACGACATCGGGCTTGCCGACATACTCTCGAAGCTATCGGCTTTGCCATCTGCTACCCGCCATCAGTTCGAGTCTCTTCCATTCGCGCCTTTCTTCGCAAACGGTTCTAGCATGATGCAGCTATATTCGCGCTTCGACTTCAACAAGTTCGCGATTTCAGGTGGAAAAGGCTGGGGATGTTTCCGCTACGCTTCACGCTTCAACAACTCCTGCCTTCCAAACTGTGCAATCTCTACGACCAGTCAAGGCACGAAGCAACTTCGCGTTACTCGCAACGTCTCGGCGGGCGATGAGTTGACCTTCGCGTATTTTGAAGGACTGCAATACATGACAACAGCTGAACGACAAGAGTTCTTGCACCACCAGTTCAGCGACTCGCCGTGCATATGCCAGCTCTGCAGTCTTCCCGCCGACCAGCGCATGCTAAGCGACATGCGGAGGAAACTCATGCGTCACCTCCTGTATATTCTACGAAACGGGATGGATCTTGAAGCTGGTATTCCGCCCCAGATCACTTCGAGGAACTGCCGCCCACTTCCAGAATTCGAGATTGCCAGCGAGCCTGCTGGCTATTTCACTGCGCTTGCGGAAGAGGAGGGGATCATTGGTGTGTTGGTCTGGAACATGTATGTCAAAGGCGGCGGCGACCTGCTTCAGTATTTCCATGCCAAAGGCTTCACGCGGGTTCCGCGTTCCGCCATGCGTACAATAGGATTTTGGATGAGAAGAGCATCGCATATCAAAATGGTACTTTTGGGAAGCACAGGCTTTGCTAGGAAGCAAATCGATGATCAGGCTGACCGGTTGGTGGAAGTGGCTGATATGCTGGAGCAATCTGGGGGCCATTTCGATGCTGCGGGGCTATGATGACGAGGAGGACGAGTTGTCACCGGTTGGCTTGGGCTACTGTGGTGACTGCTGCAGCACCTTCTTTGCCCATCTGTCTTGATGAGGTCTGGCGCTAGACGAAGGGGCGTCTTGCCGTTCTGTTGCCATTACACCGAACCCCGATTGGCCTTTGAAGTTGCACTTCCCGAGACGAACGATTTGGCCTCGCGTCTTGGAACACACTTGGTGGCTACGAAAACTCGGGTGGTAGCCTAAAGGGCAAGGGTCACTCACATTCTCAAACCTTTTCAGCCTGAGCAACAGCATACGTTTACCACTGGTCGGCTCTTCCTGTTGATCGTGATGTTGGGGGTTAGGTGGTTGTTCGCATGAGGTCCGCCTGAAATACGACTTCTGAGGTCGTGGGTTCGCCGTCAGATCAATGGTATATAAACAGTATCAGGGCCACTGGGATGATTAACATCTGTTCCAATGACATGACTTCACTCCAATAGTTGATAGCCTACAGACCCACTCATCTGGCAAAACATCGCATAAATGCGGCAGACAGGTGGAGGCCAAGACAGCAGACCGCGAGCTTGTCTGCTAGAAGCAGGCGTTTACGCTAGCTTTGCAGGCAGATCCTACCTTAGCTTGAGACCTGCATAACACCACATGGCAACCCAGTTCCTTCCACTTCCTCTCACAAGTTCTCACCTCATGTTGTCAACATGAAGCTAATTACTCCAGCTTCAAGCGGCGCAGCCGCTCTGGTGTCCCTGTTAAGCATTGTCAACACCGCAACAGCAAGCTATGCGTTCTACGTCGGCAAAGACCTCACCGCTGACGGCAGCGTCATGGTCGGTGGCACAGGCGAAGAAGTCTCATCCCACTGGCTCGAGATCTTTCCCGCAAAAGACCACGCACCGAATGCCACAATCACAGTCGGAGTAACAGAAGATGCGGTTCTACCTGGAGAACTCATCCAAATACCGCAAGTCTCTCATACATTCCGATACATGTCCATGGAATACAGCGACTTCGAAGGTTTTCCAGCTCCGCTTACGAATGGCGGACTCAATGAGAAAGGCGTCACTGTACGAGACGTGTGGGCTGAGACCAGGACTGAGCTTTGGGATATGACTCCGACCCCGCAAAAAGGTCTGCAGTATAGCGATCTTGCACGTGTGGTGCTCGAACGTGCGAGCACTGCACGAGAGGGTGTCGAAATCATTGGAGATCTCATTGCGAAATATGGCTATGCGGATTATGGCGGTAACAGCCATCTTATCGCTGATGCTGACGAGGGCTGGGTCGTGTGGGAGTTCGCCGGAGGGCAGAAATTGTGGGCTGCTGAGAGATTGGGTTCCGATGTTGTGAGGGTGTTGTACCCGGGTTACATCGAGGACTTTCCGACTGATTTCCAAACCAACAATTCGGATTACATGGGATCCCCAAATCTGGTGTCCTTTGCTGTGGAGCAGGGCTGGTGGAATGAGAGTTCATCCGAACCATTCAATATTTTCAAGGTGTATGGATTGCAGGGAAATTACACTGCTCGGGATGGCGGATTCAAGTACATGTCCCAAGCCGCACTTGAAGAGGCGACGCTCGCGATGGTACCATTGACGGAAACCAAGCTTATCGAGAGAGTACGGGACTACCGAATCAGCGACGATGAGGCTGGCTATGGACAGGTCGTCAGCTTGAAGCACGGTGCGGATCCAGATCTCCTTCGCATATGGAATGCACCTACTTCGTCGGTAACAGCCCCATTCGTACCTTGGTGGCTGGGTGTGAACAGCGTCCCGCCTGAGTATGGACAGCATCGCTATTTGACCACTGGCGCGTCGTCCTCTTTCTTGAACCCGGATTTTCAGCTGCAAGAGGCCACGCAATTTGTCGGAAGGACGTTCAAGCAGGCACTTTACTACACCTGCTCTGATCCGGAGATGTATCTCCCAATCGTGCAAAATGTTCTCCACGGTCTTGAAAACTCTTCTCGAAATGATGTAGAGCTCTACGAAAAGGCCGCCAAGTTGCTGATCGATTCTGGAGACCGCGAAGGTGGCAAGAAGTTATTGACCTCCTTCTCTCATGCTCGTGCCGCAGATGCTTTGGGGGCTGGCAGGACCCTTGTCGATGCCTTGGGCTCATATGTGAAATTGACAGGCAGATTCCGAGGTCCCACTGGCTCCAGTATCAACGATGCTGGCGAAGGTGCAGAAACAGTGAACTGCTTTGTTGGGGTTGATCCCGATCAGCCTGCCTGGATGCAGCCTCAACATCCACTTCGAAGGCGAACAAGGCGTTGAAAATTTGAGCCCCGTTGCGCAGGCAGATTCTGCCACTTGATTGACGACGTTACGTCCTCTGGACCAGCTGCTTGAAGTTCTTGCTCTGGCTCTCGAGTCAGACAAACCACCTTGGATGAAATGAGCGATATTTGCGGCTCTGTAGTGCCAATCTCGCGAGCGCGTTCTATGAGGTCTGTGAGCGTCAATCCCTTTACGTTCTCAATTGCGTCCAGCTCATTGATTTCGTAATGTCCAAACTCCAAGGGTGTCCACAAGGTGCATGGAATCTGGAAGATGGGGGGTTGAGTGAGCTGCATTCTCCTACAGCTTGCTTCCGGGGAGGCGTGCCAGACGAGTATGAAAAGAAGCTTGCAGGCGATATCCATGTAGCCTCTGTGCATAAATTGATATACACTCTCTGTATGATTGCGTGGAAAAATTAGAGGATTCAGTCGAACCAAAGGGTAGCGTGACTCTTCGTAGTGGAATTTTTCTTCTGGGTCGGATTCGATCACTCCACGTGAGGCTTTGCCTTCCTCCTCGTGTCCAAGAATCAGAGTAAGCTTCTCCCGGAGAATATCTTTGTCCGCCTTCCAGGACCAACACAGCATATCTGGGCTTCGCTGTGTTGGCAAGAAGTACAGAGCTTCTTGTAATCGTGCCGTCTTCTCGGTAATGTTTCGCCACAGACAGTAGACACGTTGGGCCAGTAGTAAGTCCTTCTGGGGCAATGCCCATAGCACATTCTCAACCAACTCAGTCGGGAGTCGGTCCATGTTTTAACAGATAGCTGTACACAGAATATACAAGATCGCCTGAAAGTCAAAGGACAATTGCAAAGCCCAGCTCCCGGAAGGAGGGCATGCTTCACATGAGCTTCGAGCTACTGCAGGGGTCGGTGGTGGTGCTACCAACGCTGATGTGAGTACTGGTGAGGAATACGAGTTTGTGGTAGCGCGTTATAGTCCTCGATGAATCTTGAGGGACGCATGCCAGTGAAAGTGGCGCATGGGCATACACAGCAGAACCTTGGCCAGCCCGGCAGTCGCGAACCTCACTTGAACACATTTCGCGTCTTCTTTTCTGACGGGGCCGCGCAGTCAATATGAGCTCATGGGGAGAAACGTCGCGCTCCCTGGCCTCCTCAGCCGTTGCTCAGCGCGCACAGTGGGCACGATGCCATGACCTGCTGCCATTGCTCCTCTGAATCATAACGCTCCGGCCGAAGGTCGTCGGATACCGGTACGAATTCAACCAACGGGTCCCGATCGAAGTGATCACCTTTACCCTGAGGATGATCCAAGAGGTACTGTTCTTGTTGTGGGGTGGCGAGGATGGAGGACCTGATGGTACGTGTGAACGGCGTCAAGAGACTTTGTCCCGGGCCCTTAGCCGTCATTTTGGAAATAATATCTCCAATGGTAATGCCATTTTCATTTTTAATTTTCCCCTTAACGCAGAAGCCTTGCCTCCGGGTCCTACGGATACTCTGATCCAATACTAGCATTTGCATATGGTCACAACGCCATATATATTGGGCTTTGCGGATTGGGGGCTGGCAAAGATACATCTGTCTACAGCTTGCATCAGATATGTTCTTGAATATGACCGGGTTGATTCGAACTCGTGTATAATGCCTGTCCAGGGCCAAGAAGATGCTCGCAGGAGTCGGCTGGTGGAAGAGAAATGGATTCAATCGACACAACGGCAAAGTGTATACAAAGCCCAGCCTGTCATCTTGTTCAGTATATCGAGTATACTCGGGCTCCCCACGGCCGGGAGCTGGCAGGATTTCGTAACGGTGGACTCCGCCCTCATCAATGGACGTGCAAGTCCAGCGGACGTAACGACGCTCTCCGGCCGGTGCGAAGAACAGTGCGCCTTGCAAGCGTGGAGACGTCTTGACCACACTGCGCCAGTGGCTACAAACACGTTGTGAGAGCAAGAGCTCTGTCTTTGGGAGGAGGATCAATATCCTCTCCACGAGTTCTGGTGGCAGGGTGTCCATGGTGCCGCGCAGGTGGGTGAGGAAGTGGTGTGCGCGGCAACTGTGATGCACCGAAGTGCATAACACAACCAGCGGCGGACTCAGCTCCGCCCTCGCGTGAACTCAATCGCGTCCTGCTCGATATTTTCGTGCCGCCAACGACCATGTCGGAAGATGATGCGATGCCGCCGAAGCCCTCGCCGTCCGCGCTGAAGTTCGATCTGCTGGCGAGATGCTCGGTAAGGACATGGTGCCAGCAATGATAGAGCACAACTGACCCAAGCCCATTCCAGACCACGAAAGCGCGTGCGGCGACATTGCACCTCCCACATGGCTCCGTGCAACTTCCGCTGTTCATGCCAGTGGCCACGCAGGCATCGCTCAAAGGCCTGACGCCAAAACAACTGGAGGAAACGAGTTGCCGACTGTGCTTGAATAACACATACCACTTGTACGCATCTTGTGTGAAGACCTGGAGTGGATCTGTACTGAGACATAGCAGGGGCCTTAAGCCTGGCCAGAAGACACTGGACGCTATTGGCGGCGCGCATAAGTTGCAGTCATGGCCACACAATATCCTGACAGGTATGCTTGAAATGAATGCTTAAAAGTGTCTGGCTAATATCATGGTAGACAGCGGCGGGTATGTTCGAACACAAGGCACATGATGACTCCTGAATACTTACAAATTTCCAGCTTCCAAATGGTCTCCTTACTGCAGCTTGCTCAGGTGACTGAGGAAGGAGTGCGCTTTCTCAGCCCTCACGATGGCACGCCTATGTAGGTGCTTTGGAATCGCGAGTTACCCTATCTGATGTGCAAACCCTCTGACCTGCACAGGCTCTTAACTCCAGAGCACTCGATCTCGCTTCAGAATTCCATCGGCTCGGACATTATGATGCAGCTCGACGATGTGATTGCCACAACCTCCCCAGACCACGCACGTATCAAGGAGGCCATGTACCGATCTGTGCGCTGGCTTGATCGCTGCATTGCAGCACACAAGAAACCAGAAACGCAAAACCTCTTCTGCATCATTCAGGGAGGACTCGATCTGGAACTCCGCAAGGAATGCTGCAAAGAAATGCTCGCCCGAGATACCCCAGGTATCGCCATTGGGGGTCTCAGTGGAGGCGAGGCCAAAACTGAGTTCTGCAAAGTGGTCGACACTTGCACAACAATGTTCCCTCCGAACAAGCCGCGCTACGTTATGGGTGTTGGTTATCCAGAGGATATCTTGGTGTCTGTTGCGCTCGGTGCGGACATGTTTGATTGCGTCTGGCCGACGCGAACAGCCCGCTTTGGCAACGCCATTACCGACCTGGGAGTCTTCAACCTACGACATGCTTCCTACGCAAACGACTTTGGCCCAATCGCAGATGGCTGCAAGTGCGTCTGTTGTAGATCATCAGATGATGGTGGGCTTGGCATCACAAGGGCGTACATCTATCACACTGCTGCCAAGGAGACTGCAGGCTCGCATCTACTGAGCATGCACAATGTGCATTACATGCTGGATCTCGTTCGCCGAATGCGTGAAGCTATTCTCGAAGATCGCTACCCCGAGTTTCTCAAGAGCTATTTCAACACGTTGTATGCTGGCAACAACGAGAAGATTCCCTCATGGGCCGTGGAAGCTCTCAGAGGCGTGGGCGTGGATTTGCTAGAGGGTTGAAGCAAACAAAATCAATTACAAGAGCGACTCGATTCATGCGCTGCTATGACTTCTAGCTCATACCGAATCACTCGAAGTCGAGACCAGCCGTGCAACAAGTCATGGTCGGCTCTCCAACCCCACCTCAAGCGCTCTCGCAAGGTGTTGATCTCCTCCAGGCAGTCTTCTACGCGTGGCGCGAAACCAACCTGCGCTGGGTACTTTACTCATACGAGCCTCGCAAACTAGACCCTGGACTTAACGTCTCCATGCACAAATCGGCACAATACTTCAAAGACAGCAACGAAAATGTCTTCGCCAATTTTCCTGATCTGCAAGGTCTCTCGCTGGCCGGGAAGGCTATCTTGGCATACAATGGCTGTGAAGATCCTCCATGCTTCATGCATAACACCGTCGAAAAGGTATTCGATCGATTACTTGCGGAAAATGTTATCACAAAAGTCGAAGAGGCACGCGTCTATATCAAGTTGACAAAAAAGTACATCTTTGAGTTTTTTGAGGGTGTGCGCAAAGATTATGGGGAGCCTGATCATACTCTGTATCGCCTAGAGACCCGGAGCGGTGATCAATTTGCTGTGGACTTTTCTGGCGCTCAATATGGCATATTCGACGGACCTATCATTTCTTGGCACGAGTACCTGGATGCCTATGTTGAAGAGGTGCTGGATATTCTCGATTACGGAGCATGTTTGATGCGACTGTCTAGCAGCAACCAATATGAACATATCTTTGTTCGGGCAAGGGATATGGATGATGCGATCCAAAACTGGTGCCAGCAGAAGAAAGTAGAGCTTGGCGATGTGATGATGATGGATACTGGTCGTAAGTTCGACATTGCTCAATCGGAAATTTGTCATGCGTTGGCTGAGGGCGTCAGGAATGGCATCAGGAAGCGGAAGGCGGAGAATGAGACAGACAGTGTGTGAGCGCAGGGCGGCTTCCTGACACCAAAGCCTGGCTACAACGGCAAACTGTAGACCCGCTGCCACTGGCTGCAATGGATTTTCCCACTCGCACTCGACAGCTCCTCAATGATCATCATCATCATTCCCTACATGCAATTAAGCTTCACATCTTATGCTCCACGCCCTTGAAGCCCCAAGTCTGCCTTCTCTTCACCATCGGTTGCTCCAGCCCATGCCCTCGAATCCTTCTCGCCTCTTCCTCCGCAGCAGCCTTCACCCTCTCCTCCTGATCCAGCCCATGCCCTCTGATCCGCCTCGCCTCATCCTCGGCGGTCTCCCGCTCCCAATCCTCACCAGATTTTTTGAGCGGCTTGTTCCATACATTTGCACCACCAGTCTTTGCATTTCCTGAAGCTTCTGCTTTCCCAGTAGTTCTCAAACGGCGTCCAGCAGCTGCTGCATAAAGGGAAGAAGGATACTCTCTTTCGGAGACAGTCCTTAAAGGCTGATTTCTAGGACCTACATCTCTCAAATTCCAGCCAACGCGGCGTGCTACTGTCGGCGTGCCGGGAGCTGCGGTTGTACTTGCGAGTCGGGCTCTGCGGTTTCTGATGGCTTCTTTTTCGCGAAGATACTGGAGAGCGCGAAAATCTCTCGCTGCAGCAGCTTGATTCCGGTAGTTTGATCGCTCACGCTGGTGGCGGTAAGAACGTCCACCAGCTAGGTCATCAATTGTGTTGCGGAATGACATCGAAGTTGAATATGAAGAATCGCCGAAGAGTTCTTGTCTTTCGGCGTCGATGTCTTGTTGCTCTACTGTGCCGCGGCTGGGCAGGTACGGGCGGCGCTGTGAGCATGATTAGCATGATTCTTTTTGTGGCGAGATCTGTGACTTACGCTCTGGTATCGGCGAGACATTGGTGCTGTCAGTACGTGCTAACTAATTCTGGTACCGTCCAGGCGCAAATGGTGGAACGATAATACTTAGGACGATCAAGAAAGCGGAATGGCTTTGTCTATTGACATAGTGTACTAATGGAATGATTCTTTGAGCTTTGACGGATGCGGCGACGCATTCTGAGGAAGCTCTGCACATGGTGTGTCGCTAATGGAACAAAGAAGCCACCTGCCACTACTCCATAATTGATGTATCGGGGTTACAGAACAAAGGAAACTCATTCGAACAAGGCATTCAAGCAGCTCGTGAAGAGTTCTGCAAGTACTGCATAGCACATCAGCACCATTGCACATTGTTCTCAATGTGGTGTCTTCGAGCAATCCCAGTCTACCGCTGGAAAGAAGAATGGAAAATTGGACCTAGACTGCTCTGCCCATAGCATTCGAGCGCTCTTTGATCCTCGTCCGTCTGTCTAGTGCAGCGTAGCCAGGAATCTCTGTGTTGCTGTCCGCGACTAGCCGATTTGCTCTATTATTGTTGTGGCGAGAAGGAAAAAACTGCTGATTTCTTGAAGTGTGGTCCAAATCCAGGCTCATCCAGTGGAGTCCCAAGACCAGTCTTAGCGAGTTTATAGGATGTGGGTCCATTGGAAGTTCCATGGAAAGATACCATATTAGCCAGGAGGAAGTGTTGTCGTATACCATATACGATGAGCTGAAGTCGTGTTTGAGTGCAGTCTTGGCGGCGTGGGTGGCGTTCAGGCACGAAAGGTACGAAGCTCACCTTTCGTTCCACGACCAAACACCTCACGTATATCACGAAAAGTATCTCTACCACCACAAACCAAAGTCCGCCACTCCGCGCGCCCGCAAAGCCATCCCGTACGACTTCACATCAGCCCCGGCCACTTTATCGGCCGTTCGTCGGTCTGCCCAGACACTATACCACCCGCCAAGGGCTCAGCACAAAATCTTCCACGTAGTCTTGACCACTTTGGCTGACGCCGCCGTTCTCCACACAGCCGTTGAGTCCAGTAAGAGCCGCATGCGATGTTTCACGACATCAGCCAAGCTTGATAAGAGGCCAGGAACTACAGAATCTGCGCAACTTTGCGAGACCACGTGAAGGAAGATGGTCTGCCCATGGGTATGCCTTGGCGCGGGTTCGCTCCATGTGGAGAGGCCGGTCGTCAGTCGGCCTTATTGCGCGATGCGACGATACTGGGTTGTCGAAGGGGGAAAGGTCTCTCTAGTCTCAGATGTGTTATAAGGTCGGTGGTCCCCCAGGTGTTTCGGTGAAAGGTTGTCCTGGGTAGTTCGGGAGTGGTCGAAGTATATTGTTTGCTTCGTACTCTGCTGCGCTCATTTCAACCCTTCTTGTTGCTAATCTTGACCGGATATCTCGAGACCCTCGAAAATCAACATGGGCGGCTTGAACCTCAACATCGACTGGAAGTCCCACCGATGGGCGGTCTTCTACTGCTTAGTAGCGACTATTGGCGCACTCTGCTATGGCTACGATACGATCTACTACACCGGTATCCAGGGCATGCGGTATTTTGCCCGTGACTATGGCGAGCAGCAACCAGACGGCACATACGAACTCGGCACGACATTCCTCTCAGTATCAGCATCCATCATCTACGTTGGCGAGTTCGTTGGAGCCTTGATCGCAGCACCCATCAACGACAAGTTCGGACGCAAAGCAGTCTTCGCCACGGCCTCCGTTTGCATCATTCTGGGCGCCATTATCCAGGTCTGCGCGTACAGCATTGAAGGCGTCTTCTACGTTGGCAGAGTCTTTGTCGGTCTTGGTGTTGGCCAGTTCACGGCGACATGCTTGGTCTACGTCGCAGACGTTGCTCCCAGCGCGATCCGTGGCCCCGCCCTCATGATGTTCCAGTTCATGCAGTCGATCTCGCAGTTCGTCGGAGCTTGCGTCAACCAAGGAACGGAGACCATCGATGGCAAGGCCCAATACCAGCTTCCAATGAGCTTACTGACAGTCCTGCCATTGACTATGCTCATTCTCCTGATCTTCACTCCTGAATCGCCAGTCTGGTACATGTCGAAGGGCCGACGTGAGGATGCCAGGAAGGCACTCATCAAGATCAACCGCAGCAAGGCCGACTACACTCCTGAGGCGGACCTCAAGGCCATCGACGACCAAATCGCTGCTGACGCAGAAATGGCCGCCGAATCCAGCTGGGCCTCCCTCCTCTTGGATCCAGTCGAGCGCCGCAAATTGATCTACGCCTGCGGTGTCATGTTCGCTCAACAAATCAACGGTATTCAATTCTGGTACACCTACGGCGTGGTCTTCGCACAGTCCATCGGTGTTGGCGAGCCTTTCACCATCAACACCATCATCTACGTCGTGCAGATCATCACTGTGGGCTGCTCCGTCATCTTCGGCAACAAGATCAACCGACGCACCAACCTCCTTGTCTGCACAATCGGTATGCTCATCTCCCTCGTCGCAGTCGGTGGTCTCGGAACCACGAAGGACGCGAACGGAGAATTCTCCCGCGGCATCGGCATTGGTATCGTCGTCTTCGCATACTTCAACATCGTGTTCTACAACTTCTCCATCGGTACGCTGTCCTACACCATCGCCTCTGAAATGGCCGTCGGTCGCAACAGGAACAAGATCACCTCTTGCGCACTTGGCACATTCTTCTTCACCGTCTGGATGATGGTCTTCACGAGCCCATACATGTACTACGATGCCGAACTTGGACCAATGGTTGGCTTCGTTTACGCCGGCACCACGCTCTTCACGCTTGCGTACTCTTGGTTCTGTGTCGGAGAGACTACCGGCCGGACGAACGCTCAGCTGGAGAGATTCTTCCAGGAAAGAATTCCTTGCAGACAGTGGGAGTCGCATGTCTTCGAGGATGAGTACGAGTCTGATGCCGCTTCGGAGAAGGATAGGAAGGACGTTGTTACTTCTCAAGTTGAAGAGAAGGCATGAGCATACATGCTCGTCTGGTACAATAGAGCCTAGAGGCATTACGATAGACGAACGATAAATATACCCTAAATTCTATTTTTGCAAAGCAGAAGACTTCCGAGTCAGAACCACGTCTCATCCTGAGCAATTTCCACACTACAGTGCACATGTGTTGAAATGGCAGTAGAGAACAACATCACAAGAAATATCCTTTTAGTGCCGAGAGTCCTATGTGACGCCTGCTCTAGCCAGCCCCCGGTTCCGGCGCCTTTCGCTTTTCTAACTATGCATCTAAAACGCCAATAAAAAACCACTCGCGATCACATCCGATTTCAACCCTCATCTACAAATTGCCTCTCGCCTCCTGCTCCCTCTCAATAGCCTCAAACAAGCTTTTGAAATTTCCCGCGCCGAAACCATCGAAGTTCTCCCTCTGGATGATCTCAATGAACACCGTCGGTCGATCCATCAAGGGCTTCGTGAAAAGCTGCAACAAGTAACCTCCCTCATCGAAATCGATGAGAATGTTCAACTTCTGAATCGTCTCAAAAGACTCCTTCAGTTGCAGCCCAGTCTCCTTGATTCTCCGACGCATTTGCTCGTAATATGTCTCGGGCACAGAGATGAATTCCACGCCACGAGCTCGGAGATTTGATACAGCGGAGATAATGTCCTTTGTTCGGAGAGCAATGTGTTGAACACCGGGGCCATTGTAGAAATCGACATATTCTTCGATTTGTGATTTCTTCTTTCCAACGGCGGGCTCGTTGATGGGCATCTTCACGACGCCGTTGGAGGATGACATGACGATCGATTTGAGTGCGGAGTAGTCAGTGCAGATGTCTTTGTCATCGACGGACCAGAAGCGGTGGAAACCGAGACAGCGTTCGTAGAATTCGCAGGCAGAGTCCATTTCGTCCCAGTTTTGGTTTCCTACGCAGTGGTCGATTGCTTCGAGGTCAATGGTGGGAAGGTATTTGGTCGTTGGGTCGGAAGTGTTAACGGCGCGATACCCTGGCAGGAAGGCGCCTGTGTATGTGGTTCGTTGAATGAAGGTGTGGGTGGTATCGCCATATGTTCGGATGGATGCTGATAGGACATCGCCGTCATCTGAGGAGTCGGTATGTGGTGGAGTGACAGATACTGCACCACTCTGGATCGCGTTCTCGTACACTGCGTAGACATCGTCCACCTCGAATGCAACATCCTTCACTCCATCGCCGTGTTTGTCAAGATGGTCGTACATTTCGTCGAGTACTTTCTGGTCCTTTGGTGGCGCGGGATTGATTGCTTGTCGCGATGATGAGCGGACAGGAGATGTGAAGACGAATCGGACGCCGCCATTTTGAACAACGTGTGAAGCAATGAAGCGAGATCCGGTCTCCAAGCCCTTATATGCTACAGGCTGGAAGCCCATACGAGTTGTGTAGTACTGTCATATGCGTCAACTGAAGACTCTGATATCCAGAATTATCATGTATCCATACCTGAGCCACCTGCTTCGCATTCCCCACCCACCACGTGACATGATCATAGCCCCTGTATTCGACTTGTGTGGAAGGTGATCGTACTGCCGGCGCAGCGTCGTCGGAGTCGTATAACGGTGATGAGCGCCCGCTGCTGGATGTGACGATCAGAGCGCCTGGTGCCATGTTGATGTGATCCTGCTGTGGACTATTGGGGGTTGTTTTGGGAGGAGGAACAAAGGGCAGGATGAGGCAGGTGGATGAAGAAGAAAGCTCGAGGGCGAGAGCGATGCTTATGTCTGTCTGACCTACCATTACGCGATGCCTACGTCTGCTTGCCGTCTTATTGATTGTTCATGTCAGATTCCTGGTTGCTCCTGATCACATTGTTGCGGCTCTGCACTGAGCCGATGCTGTCGGGATAGTCTTGGCATCGGCTTAACTGGTCAAAGCGAGGTTTGCCGCTCGTCGAACTCGGTTTAAGCGTTTAAGCCGAGCCTCGTAAGGACTGCAGCTCGGGATTGCGGTCGAGACGACGATACGTCAGCCGGGGTCTTGGTCTGCCATACACACAGGTGCTGGGCACATATCAGTTCAGCGGTAACCTTCAAGTCCGAAGCATTTTCCGAAGGTACATTCCGCCGTCTTCACCACTAACGCTTCCGACCATCGCAACCCCTTAGCAACAACCACGATTTCGACTTCCGCAATCAGCCAATATGCTTCCCAGACAATTATCTAGAGCCGACTCGGCCGTTCTTGCTCAAGTATTCGACCCGGAAAGTGCACCGACGAGGGCAGAAGTCATCATTGACCCCAGTCTTCCGGAGGACCGCCATATCCGCGATGCCGCACTGCTCGCTCAACTCCGAACACGCGAGAGAGAAGCGATATCGATCGTAGAAGACTTCGAACGGAACCGAGCTCGATTTCCAGATGCAAAAGAATCCGCCAAGGACGCCGCCTATCGAGCCGCACTCACCTCGCTTGATGCCCTCATCGCAGAACACCCGAATTATGCTTCTGCGCGTAACAATCGAGCCCAGATGAGGAGATGGAGGTTTGGGGATAGAAATTCGATTGTCCGACCCAGGTCCTTGCTGTACGCAGACCAATGTGCTGGAGGCGTGGCAGCTGAACAAGACCTTCGGGCATGCATTGCTTCTGCTTCTCCGGCGAGACAACAGGACGCAGTCTCCCCCGCTCAAGGCAAGCTGCTCGCCCAAGCATACACACAGCTCGGAGCCATATACCATGCAGCCTCGAAGGACCTAGAAATGGGAGGCGATGTTGATGTGGCTGAAATTGAGGGAATGAGGTGGAGCAAAGAACGCTTCGAAGAAGAGGCTTCCAGAGCTTTCTACATGGGTGGTATGTACGGCAACGAGGTTGCCAAGGCGTTGGCTGTACATACCAACCCGCATGCGAAGCTATGCGGCAGTATCGTGAAGGAAGCCATGCGCAAGGAGATGGAGGCGGCGTGGTGAGCTGGAGGGTGATTCACACTCATTTGTACCACTCCGTAGACCGTATGTTGACACTCGGGAAGGGCCAAGAGTGGGCCGTCCAAAAGTAATGCTGATAGAAACGCATGAGCCAAGGATAGACAGTGCATCCCTCCTGTGTATCATCTCTTCCTTGCGTCGTGTCACGGCAGCAAGGATCTCGCGCGTTGCAGCGGTTGTTTGCCTCTTGCATTTGCAGGCCTTCTGTATATCGGGATGCCAGATGGGTTAGTTGTGCTCTTCAGCGGCACAAAGATGCTCACGGGCATCGCCGGACGCCGCCATTATAGCGCTAGGTAGAAGCTAGGCGCGCTCAGCGATTCCAGTTGATCCCAAAGAGCTTGCCAGCTTTCGCTTGTGTCATTGCGCTGGCATTCTCCAGATATACCCGCTGTTCTCCAGGCACATCCAGAGCTAGCAGCTGATACTGAAAGTCCTCTCCGGGTCTCCTCGACATATGTAATTGCACCGTCCCGTTCGCCTGCTTCCCGCTAACGTAGAAGTGCTTGTGCCCCATTAGCTTGATTCAGCATATACCTGACATAGTCCTGCTTACCATATGTAAATGCTCTACACCTGCTCTATCGGTCTCCAACCGACTCGCAATCGTCCTGTTTCGCGCCCAGCGACTCCAGCTCGGCTCTCCATGCGCTTCGATCTCTCTCTTGCTCCCCCGCTCATCTCCAGTCAACAACTTCCTACACTGCGGATCTGCGCGTATTCTGTCCGCCGCACGATTGAAATATGCTGTCTTGCTGTCTGTGGAGAAGACTTCCAACCAGAGTACAGTGGCTACTGCGCCGGTAAGACCAATTCCCAGTAACACGATGCCGAGGTTGAAGGACTGTTGTGTAGTCCGCGCCGCTTTTTCACCGAGTGACAGGTCTTTCCATGGTACTGCGCCAGTGTCGTTGACTACGGTCACTGATCGTCGGCGAGGTGAGGCATCCTTCGGTAAGGAAGAGGTCGTCGCATGGCGGGATTGCTGTGCGCTGACGGCGGCGGAGCGGAATGCAGGCTGGCAGATCGGAATCACGGGCAGCTGTCTGCTCACTGGGAGCCTTGGTAGCCGCTCGATCATCATCGTCGTCGGCCACACGAGCAGAGTGTGAGCAGAGCGGAGGTGATGCGGCGGAAAGCTACATCACAGCTGCTTCTCTAGATTCCCGGTCTTGGCGCGCATGGGATGCCATTCGATGTTTCACATGCCCACAATTTTCTCCATCCATTGGACTCGAGCTCGTGGGTGGCGCAGATATCCGGGCGCATCAAGGCCATCATGAGCACTCCCGAGCTGCGGCAGTTGCTGCGCGTCTTACAAGATCGCAACATACCGCTTGGCGAAAAGGAAATTGCATGGGCTTTTGAAGACAGCAAGACCAGGGGTAAAGCTGCGTCCTGGGTGAAAGAGTACCTCGGATCATCGACACTGCTCAGTAAAGATGAATTGCGCTTCTACGAAAAGCATGGGATTCGCACTGCCGCGGGATCTGGGCCTTCCGGCAGGCCGTTGCACGACGATGAATTCGAGGCAGCCATTGATTCGCTGGAAGCGAGCACAGCTGCCATAGAACGGCAATGCCAAATGCTCGAGCAGCAGAAAGTGGCTCTGCAAAAGCTCAAGGCCCAGTCGGGCAACCACGATGCCGAATTTCTGGCTCGAGAAAAGCGCCACCAGAAGTTCGCGCGCGAGAAAGCGCAGCTGGACCTCGAGGTCGATGAGCTCTCTGTGGGCACCAAAGACCGTCTGCGAACATCTATGAAGCAAACAGACGCCGCCATCGGTAGCCTGGATGGGAGTGTGAACCGCCTGCTGGAGAAGGATGACCGATTACTGGACGGACTACAAAAGCTGCTACCAAAGTTGGCCGATACATCACTCGACAAGGATGAAGCAGCTGAAGTAGAGCACCTTTGTTCCAAACTGACAGAGTTGTCTGTCCAAAGTATTCAAGCACGTCTGGACAGCACGTATCGCCAAAATTTGCTGCAGTATAGTCGCCGCGGGAGCTTGACTGGCACGCTTACGGAACCACAAATCAAGCAGCGAGAGACGCTACACGCCGAGCTGGAAGAGCTGAGTAGCGAGATTGAAGGTCTCGTCACTATCGTAATAGATAGCCAATATCGGAAATCATTGAAGACGGGAATGCTATCCGCTCGAGCGGAAGGCCAGGCACAAAAAGCGAAGCTTGCAGAGTACACTGTCTCAGCACTGGTCTACCTCACCTCCCGATTGGATGCGATCAGCGGACACATACAGCATCTGCACTCACACGGTGCAGCTCTTCGTTCCGTATCGAAGACGCTCGAAGAGACGACTGTTACGGAGCAAGCTAAATCCGGTGCGCTCAGTCCCACGAGCCCGATTGGAGGAGAACGACATACGCCAGCCAAAGGCCTCAAGCCCTTGAGACTCGTTCAGGCCAACATGTCCGATGCGCAGGATCCTGCCATCCCCTTTCTTCGTGAACATGACATTCGCGTTGCGGACCCCATTGACAACGCCAAGTTGTTGGGATCCCTCGATACAACAGTGCACGAGAAGCAGGAGAAGTTGGCCGTGCTGCGTAAGACGACAGAAGACACAATCACCGAGGCAGTTGTTCAGTCTGTGGCAAAGAGTGAATACAACTTGCACGATCTGCTCAATGCAGTTTATGCGCACTCTGAACATGGAAAGGTACAGCTCATAGATGATCGAATTCAAGCCGAGTTGGATAAGCTGGAACATGAGACACAAAGGATCGGCGACGAGATGCGTGAGCTAGATGTCGATGCGATCGCAAGAGATGTCAAGAGGAAACAGGAGCAAGCGTTAAGGAAGCTGGGAGGATGATTCGGAGCACGCTGTTGTATGCGCGTAGATTCGACCAGTCCCTGAATGCTAACGCGGACGCAAAGGACGCCAATACGCCTTACGCCAAAATCAGATGTACCGACGTACCCAGACACGAAACCAACGCGTGTCTACGCCGTGAACAGGAACAGGTAACCAGCTCAAGACAAAATACAAAGCATGTATTGTGTACATATTGTATACAAGTTACAACCTCCGCCGGGGCGCCCGCACCCGCACCTTTGCTTGATCCGACCTCTGACCCCTCTTTGTCTTTGATCTGCATAATTTATTTGATGCTAACATATCACGGATGATTGAGGATACCACGATACTGGTATACAATGTTGTTCCAAAGCTCCAGCGTAAGGGCGCGAGTAGACGCACCAGCTCGAAGTAAACAACGAGGGTGTCAACACGGTGGCCTTCTCGGCGGGCGGGCATGGACCTCTTCTCGCTTGTATACTTTGGTATATTGAGAGAACACCGACACCTGATCAATCGGACTTCTCAGAAGCACTATCTAATGCTGGCCAGGTTCGCCAGCCCTGTCAGCGATCCCCATGGTGCTACACCAAAATCCTCCTAATTGCCACCACACCAGCTAAAGGCTTGAATGACCAATGTCACAGCAATCGCAGTTTGGGCGATAAGATGAAGATCACTTACTTCGCACTGCATCGCGCCTTGTTCCCAATATTGTTGGGGAGTAGCTGGAAGTTCGACGTGCCTTACACTGCTGCCGGGATCATTGCGCCGGTTTGAGACAAGGTATAGTGGCGGCTTGAACTCAAGCCTTATTGGACATCGACTGCGATTGACAATGTAGAAAGCCATTTCCACCCTGTCGGGGTTTGGGGGGTCTTGGGCCCGATATGTGTCGGCATGCATTTCGACTCGTCCTGAACGGCCAGGTGTGGAGACAGATTGTACATTCCCGTCGATTGGGACATCTACCTTGACCTCAAAAGCCCTCGGTTTTCTCCCGTTAATTTCCCGCTGGCACATATGGTAGAACACATTTCCGTCGGCACTGGCTAGCTCTCTGGCCTTGAGTAGCTGAGATCGTGGGCAAGAGAGTGATGTTGTGCGTTTGGCAATATCATCGTTCAGTCCCGCAGCTTTAATGGTCTCTTCCGCACCCGGACGCAGATGCCAGACAGCAACGTCTCTCTTGCATTCACTTTCGTCGAATCTTGGTGTAAGTAATGGGTACCCAAGGTCTCCATCAGGGATATACGCGGCGAAGGTTCTCGGCAGGGCCGACAGTAGGAGAACAACGTTACTGATCTGCATCTTGATTTGAATTATTCGTTCACCCGGGTGTTTTTGGCGATGTTTCGGAGATCGTTGTCTGTTCGTTGTCTAATGTAGGTGAAACTACGGCTATTGCTGTTGTCTTTATATATATTCATACAGACCTGAGATCGTTTGCCACAGATACACGTCGCTAGGTGAATGCTGACAATCACAAAGGTGTGCTAGAACATATGCCCCAGCTCCTCCTAAGGATAGCAAATTTTAAAGTTCGCGAAAGTTAGTGTAGTATAGTTTAGACCATTCGTGTTAGGGCACTGCTTCACGAGGCGTGAATATAGTTCAGACCTTCTGTGCTAGGGCAATGTTGCAACACAAAGCAATATAGACAACAATGGTGCTGAAGAAGATGGTGCAAGTTCGGAGTCCAGAGGACGGCTCACCGCGGAGAATAGTTCACAACACGAGAGTGGACGCTGTTCGATGCAAGGAGATCCGCTGTCCACATTGCGCAGTGCCACAGGGGTGCCAGAAGAACCACCGACTCCGCGGTCAGCTTTGTGGGCTGGAGCATCTTCAGAATCGTGCTTCTGCACGGGACCAAGGATCTCCTGCCTCTCATCGTCTATCTTCGGGACTGACGAACACTCTTCAAGGGTAATCCTCATGTGCTTCAGGTCGACGGATGGTGTTGGTCCGGCCACACCGCAGCAAGATGTTCGGTTTCACCATGCGGCAGCCCCCAAGCTTGCGCATCGAGGGAAGGGCCCTCTCAAGCTGCCGCCCACAGTCTCGATGTCTCGAATCCGCTCAGAACCGGAGCAGAGTATCCCGCACGGCTAATTTGGAGCCGGCCTTCCTCCTCGGCAGCTGCATTGGCAGAGTGACCTCTTAAAGCCCTAGGTCAACGCAGAAGCTGGAGTCTAGAGCAGCACAGGCGGAAAGAGCTGCGAGGGCATTAGCTCCGAGCCTCGAGAGCAGATGTGAGGAAAGATACGAACAAGAGGACGGTAGCGGTCGCCCGCGCACTGCAACTGGTCAGTACTTGCCGAGATGCGGGATTTGGTGGGAAAATTCCTGCTTGCCACACGAGTGTCTCTCCATATACCTGTTCCGAGAGCACACGGTGTCATTTCTGGGTGCAAAATTCGCATTATAATTTGTGAGCAACGAGGGTCTCCGTCACATGAGGTGATTACTCCCACGTGCTCGCGAGCTGGGTGTCAACAGCCTGTGCGGCAGCTTCGATGCAACCCGTTTTGTGTCGCTCACATCCAAGTGCCATACCAGAACGCTAGCATGTCCCACACACAGCCCTCTTCACAGGCCCAATCGTACTGCAGCTGGACGGCATTCTGCACTATCTTGCAATACGTCGACTGGTCTTGTCCTTTCAATTTTTCAATTCTCCGAGCTACTATTCGATAGTTTCTGGCAGGGGAAGCAAAGCTCCATCGGCACAGAGGTGGAGTATTCTGCCAGTGTTAGCCTGCTTATGGCAACGGACCTTCTTCTGGTGAATGTTCTCCCTCGATGCTGCTCGACAGAGAAATGGAAAACAAAAAATAGCACATCGCTCGGACAGTTCTTCTGCGACCGGTGATCACGAAGTTGCGCTGCCACAACAATCCTCTGACTATTGTCGCGGAGTATCGCTGAACCACCTATTCTGCACCTACATCAGTGCAGGACCGGCTTGAACTTTTGCAAGACTCGTCTCCCAAACTTTTGTCCAGGCGCCTAAGTCGATGCGCCTCGCAACGCTTGCAAAGTGAAGCGAATAACGACCGGTCTGAATTTCGAAATGGCAGATGGAGACGTGATGAAAATGAAGCGGCTGCCAGTCAATGCCCCGATAAAACGGGTATCAATATCCAGTCCATCGTACGGAGCGCCGCAATAGAGAGAGAGAAGGCCAAGGACTGGAATCTTGGTCGATGCGCGAGCAGAGATATTCTTTTCTCGCAACGCATAGTGGCACATACGTCCTCAGTTCGTGTCTTCTTATTGCATTGTTGAGAGAACCCACGATGCTTGGTGTTTCGATCTCTTCGCTCAGCGATCGGGAACGGCGTACGAGTTGCGCCTGTGCATTTTCGACGCTATTGAAGAACGACAACGAATTTCATTTCAAAGTTGTTGTGGCGAGGTACGTACTCTGAGACCCTGCCCCTTTGGAATTCTCGAGAGACAGAAGAGATGAAATCTGACGATTGTCGATGAAGTGAAATGAGATGAGGCAGCGGCAAGACGGCTCATTACTTGATGGAAATTTGTCGTATTCGTCGTCGTCGTCGTGGTGAAGGCAGTCTTCTCACTGTCGCGGCAAACAATGTACGACAAGCATTGAGCACAACTTACCTGGCGCATGCATAATTGGGAAAATTGTATATGTAGTAGTGCAGCTAAGGTAGCTATTGCTGCCGTCGACGTCCGCCCGTCGGTCCAGCGACCAGCTGACAGTAGGCGGCAAATAGCTGTTCGTTCCTAGCGCCGTAGTCAAGTCTAGACAAGAACCACGCGAACAGCGACTAGCGCCGCTCCAACGGCAAAGCACGTCCTCGAGCGGACGGCTCGTGCAATTTAGGACGTCAGGTCTGTGCAAGGGGGAAAGGGAAAATTGCCTTCTTTGTGCGGTGGTTGGGCATGGGAGGAACTGTTCCGAGCTTCCGTTGACGCGTGGGCGGTGAGAAGTGTGGTCCGCGGGTGCAATGGCGCATATATTTATGAGATGGCACTGATGGCGCAGGTTCGTGCACAATTGGCAGAAGGCAAGAAGTAACGACTTGACGACGTTTATGCCAAGTGAGAGGTGAAGTGGTCGACGACGTTATGACTGTTGCACCGACGTGGATATCCTTGCTCCCCACGAAAAAGTCTCCAAACGACTTGCAGGTCACGTTGGCAAGGCTGGTCCAAATGTCGCGTCACGAATAAGTTACCAACAACTCTAAAGTGCACCCAGAGCCGTCACGTGTGGAGCAGACAGGCGGCTGTTTTGCTCGGCATTGCGAACTAGGTGATCTACAGGTCCATTGGCTCAAAGCAGATTGATTGATCTTCTCAAAATGGCCTCACTGTGCTGCGTGATGGGGTGATCTCTCAAACATTGCCGCGCCAGAGAAGAAGGTGAGGATGAAGGTTATGCGCCGCTGTGCTGGGATGAGAGAGCATATCGATGGAAGACTTTTCTCGTAGGAGTCTGTCGCAGATACAGTGCGCAGGGCCAGGGACCAGGTTTCGTCCAGCTTGTCTCATTTCTGATGCTTGTGTTCCGATAGCGTGAAGAGGCTGAACGAGCCTGTCGTCGAGGTTCTTGCTGACCATGATTTGGGAGACCAGGTCGAAGTCGACACCATATCACGCACAATTGATGTGATGGAGCCTAATTCCAGTTGATAGAGCACACCGTATTGCTGGCGCCGTTGGAGGCGTCGGATTGTGTTTCGCGATTCGGCCTCTACCCCGCCTCGCTACCCCAGCTTCACGTCGATCATTCTCCGCCATGGCCTCGACTTTATTTCGACTAGCGCCAGAGGGCTTTCCACATCCGCCTGTCCGTGGACAGGAACATCGCCGCCAGCAGAAGAGGCCTGCGCCGCCATCGAATGCATCAGATCACATCGGGGAATGCAAGCCAGTTTCTCCGGGACGCCATACTCGCGTTCTGATGCCACAAGAGCAGTCGAAACAGCTGAACATAGCTCCGACGAGTTCGATGGACGAAGTTCGCACGAATCGCGAAATCGGTGCAGCCCTCGCCCGGCCTGCACGCCTTCCGGAGAGCCGCCTGCATATCGGATGCGCAGAGCGCTATTCGATAGCCACGGCAGGGTCCCTCCAACCGCAGACTCGTCTGCAAAGGGCACCATTCCCGCTCGGGATAGCTCCATGGCGCCCATGCACGCTGCGACGACACGACGCGTGAAAGGGAGCAGAGCTACGCTGCGGTCGTGATGCTCTGTCCATCAGATGGCGTCGGCGTTGCTCATCCTGTGATCACCTGCTGTCGTTGCACTGGCCCGCCAGACCCAAGCAGGCAGGGCCATAGCGCGATCGCAACCACTCTGCAACCCGCTCCTAGGTTCCGGCAACTTCAACGTGTGCGGAGCCGTCGCTCTCTTTGCCTTCGATGATCTGTGCTTGGGGTAAATAAAGACAGACGCCTCGTGCCCTGGTCTCTGCTCGTGTCTCCTTTTGATCCTACCAATCTTGCTTTGCTGTATCATTCATCTTTGATTCACAGCATTGCCATTGACCAGCTTGATCATTTGTGCATTGATCACACAGCGCTGCCATTATGAGTGACACGTACAACGCTACCGCCAACAACACCAACCTCACTGCCCCAACGGGAGCCGGTGCTCCACGCGAGAAGGACTTCGAGAACGGTACGTGTGACACCCACGCAGGCCAGCCTGGCGGCTTTGCCACAAGCAGCGCGACCGCGACCACCAATTCGACAGGTATGGCTGCAGTCCTCGATGTTGAACACCATCCCTCGAGATTGGAGTCACAGCATAGCTTGAGGACGCAGTTGGCGCAAGCTTCGATTCGAAAACGCGCAGATGCAGGAGTCGCATCTTTTGTGCGACTCTCGAAAATCGAACACCTGCTTGCGGTGTATTCGCATTGCATTGTTGCCAGCCGCGCCATTGCGATGGGAGCATCATACTAATCCGACATCCAGGATACCACCTCGACAAAGATATGGATCCAGATACCGCGTTGAGGAAGATCCAGACCTCTGGCAGCATTTCCATCTCGCCAGAGCTCTTCGAGAAGATCTACCTTTCGCCACAAAACAAGGTCGCAGGTGATCTCCGCAAGACCTTCGGTAACCCAACACCTCTGTAAGTTGACCCGAAGCTTCAAATGCATCGCCCCGGCCTAATTTTCTCGCAGTGCCCTCGTCGGTTTCTTGCTCTCTCTGACACCTCTGTCTTGCGACTTGATGGGATGGAGAGGAGCTGGTGGCAATGGTGCAGCATCCACTGGTGTCTACTTCTTCTTCGGTGGTGTCTTGATGATCCTCGGCGGTCTTGGTGAATTCATCTTGGTACGCGTCTTCCAGTCCAGAAAATATACCAGAGCTGACAGGTTCCAGGGCAACACCTTCCCATTCGTCGTCTTTAGCTCCTTTGGTGCTTTCTGGCTCCAATACGGTGCGACTCTTCAGCCATTCTACAATGCCTGGGGCGCATACGCGACACCTGGCGAGGAGGTGACAACTGGTCTGACATCAGTGGGCTTCAACGCATCTTACGGTATGTCTGGCATCATCGAACGTTGAAGGCCTAATTCTAACACCGCACAGCCTTCTTCCTCGTGTTCATGGGTGTTCTGTGCTTCTTGTACATGATCCTCTCCCTCCGAACCAACTTGGTCTTCTTCCTCATCTTCTTGTTCCTCGTTCCATCCTTTGGCCTGCTCGCCGCTGCCTTCTGGCACTTGGCTCAGGAAGCAGAGGCGACAGCAGCAGGAAACATGACCGCGGCTGCCTCTCTCGCAAGCAAGGCAAATACCGAGGTCATCGCGGCAGGTGCCACCACATTCGTCGTCGACATGCTCGGCTGGTACATCTTCTTCGCCATCATGTTGGCCGCGCTCGACTTCCCATTCCAGCTCCCCGTCGTCGATCTGTCGCGCTTCATCAAGGGTGCTTCGGAGAAGGCCAAGCCGAAGGGCGAGTACGAGGCTTAGATTACGATCAATGGTTTTATGTCTCGATGAGAACAGAAGAGTGAGGAAAAGAGAGCTATGATACCACAATGATGTTTATGAATCTCGCATTGCTCATGGGATGCGAAATGTAATTAATTGTACGAATGAAAGTATCGCCTCGCGTCTTGTGAGGAGAGGTCAAAACAAACTACTCTGCCTACCTTGTCGCCCTGCACACGCCATCTGGAGTCGTGTCTTTGCTATCTTTGCAAGACGCGATGTCGTTGGTTGTCTGAGAAAAAGTGCACCGTGCAAGTTCCACAGCTGGTGGGCTGCTTCCATCAGACATCCTTGCACTTTCCGGATTCGCTGAACAGAGTAACCCGAGAAGTCGCGACACATCTCACCTCTTCCCCTTGACCAGCACATCATTATTTCTCTACTCTTCATTATCTCCATCTTCACGTTCTCGCAGTCAGGGTCCCATTAGACTCCTACAGCGCTCTTACGTCGTGCCACCAAGCACGCGAGAGCTGCACCAGAGCTCTCAGACAAGCTTCCATCCTGTCCGATCGTCCGCGGAAAAAGATCAGCAGAGGATCCTCATGCACATCTGTGGTGGACATCTAGAACTCGACCCCTCACAATGGCTTCGAGCCTCTTTCTGACAATTACTTTGTCCGACGTGTCCCACATCGCATGCGGATCACTGGAAGCTCCGGATGAGCTTGGTCGCGGGGTTGGGGAAGAGCTCGTGAAACACGGCAGTGTCTCCGGTGGTGCTGCTCGTGATGATGTATGTGGTGGGCTGGGGCTGGGCGTCATGGCATTGGAGAGTGGTCTTAGGAGAAGAGCTACTGCTGCATTGCGGGTTGAGTATTTGGCGTAGATGGAAGTCAGCCATTGAACGGTAGGGAATCTTATGCAACAGCACTTTCTTTAACACCTTTCATATCTACTACTTTACGGTGTCGACAACACAGGAACTGCAATCGAGCACCATGCCGCCCATCAAGCTCTACTTCCTCCAAGCCTCACGCTGTATCCGCACAGCATGGCACCTTCACGAGCTCGGCCTCGACTACGAATTGAAATTCGCCCCACGAGTAAATAATGCTGCACCCGCAGAGTTCAAGCAAGAAGCAGGTGGTTTAGGGAAATTTCCTACCCTCATGGACGACGGAAACGTTTTCTACGAGAGCGGGAACATTTGCGAGTACGCCAACTCTTTCGACGCGCATGCCATTCTCGATTTTACTGACATCCCAAAGATACCTCTCCGACAAATATGACACCTCCCACCGCCTTCTACCGCCCCCGGGCTCTCCAGAACGCTATAAAGTCCTCCAATGGGTTCACGCCTCCGAAGCAACCTTCATGCTCCACAGTCTCGCCTGCTTATACGCCCGCTGGAACCAACAAGACGGCGACGTCTCCAAAACCATTGCTGGCCTGAGCAAAAACGTCATCAAAGATTTGGATTACCTCCAAGCGGAATTGGAGAAGAGCGGAGGAAAGTTCTTGTGCGGAGAAAAGTTGACAGTGGCAGATATCATGATGCAGTTTTCTGCGAGATTCATCTTGGAGAGGGAGTTGGGGACGCAAGGAGGGAAGTGGCCGGGTATTGAGAAGTGGTTGGCGGAGTGTGAGGGTACGGAGGGATATAAAAGGGCGGTGGAGAGGACGGGGCATCAGTTGTAAGAGGACTAAAGAGCATGTTTGCTTCGCTTCCTCTATTTGAATCTGTCTCACACTGATGTCGAGCTCAGACTACAGCGTGACCTCCTACTTGGCGGGCTCACCATGAAAGAAGCCTTTCTAAACAGGCTATAGGAGGTAGCGTTCTCATGCTTCCAAACACAGCCCGCAGCTCCTCTTCCGATTCGTGGGGTATTTGTTTATTACTCTTCTGGATGCCCGATGGTAGCACTGGAAAGTCCTGACTGCTACTTTGCGCTGAGATCAGTACTCACAGACGCTTGTTTCTGTAGCAGTTCTCAGAGCCAGGCTCGTGTTCGTGGAACTTGCAGTCCGCAACCATACTCAGAAGCTCCGCGTCTGTTTGAGAACCTTTGCGGGCAAGCTCCGACATGATGTCGTACAGAAGTTCCGGCGGCTCATCCAGGCCCACGTTATGCTCAAGCTCGCCGCAGTTGACGAGTGTTCGGGCGACCAGAAGCCGGATGGGTGCTTCGGGGACGCTGTTTCCATACAGCTTGGCACGAGCTGCTGGTCCCATAATGTACAGGTCGCCATCAGATTGCAACCTGAAACCCTGGTATGCCACCTCGTCGCTTATTTTGTCCTTGAAGTCAACATCAAGCAGTTTATCGCCGACGATATACGACTTGGCCAAGAGGCCATACAACCCGTCGTCATCCTCTTCAAACTTCACTCTGGCATAAATGTTGCCACTGTGGAGCCAATTGATGTACACTTTGAAGCCTTCTGGGTCGCACTCTGGCAAATCGACTGTGCGTTGCTGTCCTTCCTTCCACTCCTTTTTCAGCGCGGCGTCGAAGAACTTAGAGGACTTGCGAAGCACCGACTCATCCACATAAAACATCTGAGGGTTGGGACTTCCGATTTTGATGGCGATGGGTGGGCTAGAGAAGCTGTGATGGATTAGAAGGAACTCGGTCGCGCAGGAGAATGGATTCTTACTCGATTGCAGCTTCTGCAGGAAGTAGAGGCGGAAAATCTTGTTTTGGAGATGGGGGCGCCATTGTTGTAGCTTTCCTGTGTTGGCGCGAGATTCCAAGTGATGAGCCTTTGGTGTAGCAGAGAGGATGGAGTGCGGAGTGCAATCACAGCTTTACAAGACATCCACTTCAGAAGTGCGAGGTTTCTTCTGCGGCTTCACTTGCTGACCGTAGCAAACGGCGCTAGTGCTCCCTAACAGTCACCAGGTGTTCACTTTCTGAGACAGTGGCATTCCTTACAGGACAGATTGGCCGGCGTACGCTTTATTTTGCTGTCTACCTGCGATTCCAATTTCTCTGCATGTCATCTTCCGCTTCGCTTGTGTTCGCTCAGACCTTGAACACAATATGCCTCTGCAGTGCCAATCTCCCGTTCTCATGCGTATCATCGCTCCATGCTCAGACTCCACCTCCACTTCTGTTCAGAAGTTCTCTGGATAGAGAGTCTCAGCAGTGCTTGCTTCTGAAGCAATGCTCTGCCCCAGGTTGGTGCTCATGATACACACAGCCTTCAACCTCCTTCTTGAAGTCCCTTAAGGCTTTCGATTTTCCCTCTGCAAGCTCATGTGAGAGGTCATACAACAGAGACTGCGGCTCATCCTCCATCACTGCAAGCGGCACTCCCATACTCAATTGGCGGATCACCATGCGCCGAAGCGTTGCACCAGGCATCGTATTCTCGTACAGAATCTGCCGCAGGCCCTTCCCAGGCATCCAAAGCCCGTCGGCATAGACGTTAGCAACTGCATCTGTAACCGCATCTTTGAAATCCGGCGCGAGCAGTTTGTCGCCCAGCAGAAAGGCGTGGATGAGCCGGTAGAAGACGCCGCTCTCATTCCTTCCAACGTCCGTTTCGTCTTCGTAGTCGAGCTTCCCAGTGTCTACCCAGTTGAGGTAGATTTGGACGACTTCAGGATCATGTTCCGGTAATTGGATCTCCCGGCTCCGGCCCTCTTCCCATACTTTCTTCAGTGCTGCATCGAAGAATCGTGACGAGGCACGAACCGTTGTTTCGAAGGCGTAAAGAGTCTTGCTTGGGGACTTCCCGACGTGGACGGCAATGGGAGAACGAGAGCGGCTTGTCTTGATCAAGGAGGGCTGGTACAACAAGAACTGTGATAACTGACTCAGGACCAGCACTCACGGGGCGCGCCTTCGTCCACATAGATGAAGTAGGCGCCATGGCACGCTTCTGGAGAGCGTGCGGCAGTCGGGTGCGGTATCGGGAGTTGTGATGGCTCCGCAAGCGGTTGTAGTTGTTGAGACAGGTGATGAAGTGGAGAGATTGAGTTGATGTTTGGTCGAGTGCATGCAACGTTACACAAATTGAACTATGCAGCTGCAGCTTGCCTCCTCATCTGCAGCAAACGCCTTCACTTGTACTGCTCTTGCCCACACCCAGTATGCTGTTCCTGCCGCATCCGCTGATTCGTTATTCGCACCTTCAGTTGCATCGAGCTGACCAAACGCCCAAACGCCCCTTCGGTCACATCGGATGCGAACACGTCTACAGATCTTCACATCTTTGCAACTGATGTGATCAGTGGCTTTTGTTCCTGTAGCAATTCTCCGCTCCTGCTTCGTGCTCATGATACTTGCAATTTGCAAGCTCAGCAGCGAACTCCTCGTTGGTCGGGCGGTTCCCGCGAGCCATCTCCTGGACAAGATCGTGAAGAAAGGCGCTGGGTTCGTCCTCCTTGACTCCCGACCAGTTGTTGAACATTGCGACTCTGCGGACCACAAGACGGCGAAGTGGGGAATTTGGCGCCGTGTTCTGGTACAGCACGCGGCGGCGCGATGGCTCAATGATGTATCTGTGCCCTTCGAAGACCTTGAGACTCTCCAGACCAGCAGCGTCGACTAGGGCGTCCTTGAAATCCACGGCCAGCAGCTTGTCTCCCAGGATGCAGGCGCGGACGAGATTCTCATAGGTACCTTTTGTTGCTACCGGCACAGATGGTTCAGAATCAATGAACAATTTCCTGAGG
The DNA here is from genome assembly GCA_013365235.1 of Cercospora sesami. NCBI lineage: Eukaryota > Fungi > Ascomycota > Dothideomycetes > Mycosphaerellales > Mycosphaerellaceae > Cercospora > Cercospora sesami. The sequence continues at coordinate 30,616 of JAASLG010000139.1, forward strand.
TACATCCAATTGACGTAAATGTTGAATGTTTTCGGGTCGCACTCCGGTAATTCGACTACATGGGCTTGACCCTCGCTCCATTCCTTGTTCAGAGCCGCGTCGAAGAACTTGGACGAGTTGCGGAGGGGAGACTCGTTGATGTAGAATTGCTGTTTTGCTTCGCCGACGTTGATGAGTACTGGCGTAGAAGAGAAACTGCGACTGGTCAGCGGCTGAAAACTTGAGATAGCGCGAGCGATAGTTTACTCTGTCGCAGTGCTTGCGCGAAGAGCCAATTCGGAAACGGTGGTCATCCATGCTGGAGATGTTGGATTTGACTGTTCCGTGGGCTGGTGCGCTCGTTGATATCGAGCGAGTGGTAAGAAGTGCGAAGGGGAGAAGAGGTAATAGAAGAATAAGGTTGCACTCAATTTCGGCCAGTTCAGACACGTCTCTTTTCCCATATTCAACGCGTTCTGCAGTTATCCGTGTTGCTACCCCACCAAACAAACGAAAGCACAGCCTGTCAGGCATCAAGAGCATGCAAAGCGTTGAATGCGGTGAGGCGATAAACGGTCCTAATGCAGAGCTCCGTTCGCCAGTCCTCTCTGCACCATCGCCTCCACAGTCTGCCAGTCACTGCTGACCGTGGTCAGATTCTCATATCCGTCTTCTGTAACGACCACATCGTCCTCGATCCTCACTCCTCCGACTCTCCAATACCTGTCCAGGACTTCTTGCACCACAATTCCATCCCACTTCCCCTCCTTCAACTCCTGCCTCAATGGGAATTCGCGAAAATAAATCCCAGGCTCGTTCGTGATCACAGCGCCAACAGGCAGCGGACCACGTTTACGCAGGTACGCGAAGTAAGGATCAGGATCATCGTAATTGGCGTGGCCTCCTGTGTCATGCGTGTCCATTCCGAGATAGTGTCCCAGGCCATGAGGGAAGAAACGCGTCATGATATGCGAGGACATGATTTGTTCCAAAGTGAGATCTTTGTTGAAGATGCCCAATTTCTGCAGACCTAGTGCACCAGTTGTGTGAGCTTTCATATGGCAGTCTTCCCACATTGCGCCAGGTCGAATGAGTTTGAAAGCCTCGCTCTGCATCAGCAAGACGAGATCGTAGATTTCTTTGCTCTCTTTTGTAAATCTACCATCTTTTGTGATTGGGAAGGTGCGAGTGATGTCGGCACAGTAGCAATTGTACTCTGCTCCGGCGTCGAGGAGAATGTTGTCTTTGCCTTCGAGGGGCTGATCGTTGTGGACGTAGTGGAGAGTACTCCCTGCTGTGCCAGAAGCGCAAATACAGCCGTAAGCCATTTCTTTGCAGCCGTTCGCGTGGCAATGCATGACGAAGACAGCGTTGAGTTCTCGTTCGTTGGAGGCGCGTGGGACCGAAGAGAGGACTTGCTCGTGAGCATATGAGGATACTATGTTGGCGTGTCTGATCATGGCAATTTCATGCTCATCTTTGACGACTCTGCATTCTTCGATCGCCTCTCGGAGTGAGGTGAGGTTAATCTCAGGCTGGAAATTCTTGATCGCTGGAGTGTCGAAAATGGTCAAATCCGCTCGGTCCTCGATCGCCAAGATCACGGGTTTCTGCTTCGATAGCATATCGACCAAAGACTTTCCTGACTTGAGATCATCTGTAGTCGACACATGATCAATATCGTATCGTACGAGCGCTTCCTTGGGTAGAAGTGGCATGCCTGCCCACATGACATATTCTGGATCGACAGGAGGAATCCATAATGTCGAAGTATCAGAGGCAACATCATAGGCGAAGAAGCAGTCCGGCAAGTCGCATCCGGTAAGGTAGTAAAAATGTCGCCGTTGCCTACAGAACGTCAATCACGATTGTCGAGTGTTATCGCAGACGCCGAATAACAAACCTGAAGTGGCTCGCTTGATCATCGTCCTGAAATCACGCATCAGCTCATTCACTCCGCTACATCTTCAAATGACTTTTGTACCTCTGTCATTTTAGTGCTCTGCCCCTCCAGGTAGATGATACCGCTGCTTGGCCCGCCATGCTCAGCGATATACTTTGCAACCCTTCTCGCATGAGCCTTGGCTGGATACTTGCCCGAAGGCGGCTTGGGGAGGTCGGGATTGGCAATTGGCCGAGGAGCCATGGTGTTCCTGGTCATTCTATGCCGCAGAAGTCGATGCGAGAAGCTATCGGTCGAGGTGAAGTGCCCGCAAGGACAGCTGAGGCTTTTCGCCAAGCTTTCGAGGGTAGGATCGGCTTTAGTCGGTGCAGTTCTGATCGACGACACTCTGCACAATACTTTCACTGCATCACGCATCTCTTTTGGGCACATCTATATATACATTTTCTCATTCTACTGATGATTTCGACCTGTCTGACGGCGACTCCTTTGGGGTATAGCCATCCATCAAACGTCTGATCCTCTCCGTCGCCTGAGCCTGATCTAGTGGGCTTCTTCCCATTTCTCGGTCAAATCCCTCAACTCCCGACGTCCTTCTCCTCCTCATATCTGGCAGGCTGGAGCCATAATTGGGCTCTTGCCCTGGGCGCGCACCGCCGACATATCCCGATCCTGTAGCACCAAAACTTTGACTCCTCGCATCGTGAATATGTTGCACCTTGTTCCGCTTGACAGCAATGGCTTCCTTGTCGCCTCTGCTTGTCTGCAGGTCGATAAATCCTGCCTCATTGATGTGAGCCGATTGAGGATGCACCCAGATTTTGTTGCCGCCTGGTAAGTTCTCATCGAGAGCGGTCACCATGCGATCGGGGTTGGCATAGTGCTCCTCTTTCTCGTTCTCGTTGTATTCCGGAACAGCTGCACGACTATCCACGTTGACCCCAGTGCCAATGGGGTCACGGGTCACTACTCCTCCAATGCCGAGCAAAGCGTGGTGGTTGTTGAAGGTCGCACTCGTACGTGGTGTCATGACACGCGCTTTCACAGGTGCGCGGTGAGCTTGAGGTCCCCAATATGGATGATTCTCCATGAAAGCATTCGTCCGAATGTAAGAGAGACCAGCACCTGGGTGGGTAGAAGGTGGGCCTTGTGTTGACGTGAGACTGTTGAGTTGGTTCTGCAACAGTGTCGACTGAACGAAATTCTGTCGACCCATCTCGACGCCTGGCAGATCCAGAAACTCGCATATAGCCGCGGTGAGGGCCGAGCCCAGATGCTGGTGGATGTGATCATCGCGTAGCTTCTTCTCTTCGCTGTCGTAGTTCTCCTCGACATACTGCCGCAGCTGTTCCACCCGCTTTGCTGGGAGCGCACCGCCTTGTCCACGTTCCC